>JAOXOE010027335.1:0-18680 GCA_028565055.1 Phoeniculus purpureus
TGAATCAGCTGATCACAGAATCATTAGGGATTGGAAGGGACCTTGAAAAATCATCCAGTCCAATCCCCCTATCACAGTAGGATCACCTAGACCAAATCACACAGGAACACATCCAGGCAGGTTTTAAACATCTCCAGTGAAGAAGAGTCCACAATAAAAACAGTGTGATCACACTATCAAAACACACACAGAGCAGGAATGCTGTTCTATATAAATATGCTTTTATACAAATATTGTATACAAATATGATCCTTTTTTTATTTCATAGAAAGGATTTGAAAGTAGCAATGCTGTCTTAGATAAACTGGTTTATTGGACACTACATCTGTTCCGCTTTGTGGTTTTTCTTTATAACACATTATTATCTTCATGCAACTAGCAGACTCTTCTTCATTGGCTCTGAGGAATGAGCAATCCTTCCCCACCTCATCTTTACTATTTATCTTCAGAACAGGTATTAGTTACTGTGGCAATGTTCATTTAGTCACTTGCCCTAAGCTGTGTTCAGACTAGAACCGTTTTTCAGGGAAGCACCCAACTTTGCCAGACACACAGAAGCCAGATCAGTGGTGGGAAACCTGAGCTACTATAGGCATCTCTTACAATATAGACTTTATTCAACAGTGTATTTGCCTGCTGTTTTTTTCAGAAAGCTGATGTTTTTCAGAAAGCTGCAGGCTCTTTCTTACAAGCTGTCTGGAAACCAGGTAGATACTATTTAGCACTGCGCTTGCCCCAGGCTAATGAATTCTGCAGAGAGGCAGAACATAACGTCTCAGCCGTGGGACTGCTTGTCTGAGTTTGTTAACAGGCAAACTGCATTTACATAAGCTTCCTGTTTGCTTTACACCATGACCTATACTCTCGAAAAGAGCCTAACTGTGCTAAATTCTCAATGTTGCTCATGCCAGTGGAGGGGAACTGCACTTAAGTGTTGGCGTGAAATTTCCCTAGGGTCAACAAATACTTAGACCATGACTGCATGGGCAACTATTGTAAGTCTGTTGGCATAAACTAGTTTGACAGTGCACACAAATAATCTGCAAGAAGCTAGGCAAGAAGAAAAGGACATCTGAAGTACAGGGGCTCTTTCAGTCTGATCTTACTAGTAGCTAGTGGGATGCCCCAAAACCTGCTAAAGGGTGAAAGAGCTAACGAAGTCTAAAGCACATTTCTCGAAGGTGTCCTATTGCTGTGGTGAAAAGAATGCCCAGAAAGTCAAGACTATAGCCAGAGCTTATGAGGGTTAAGTCAAAGGATGAGCAGTTCTGTCAGATTTTCCTTCAAGACACTGCCACCATGAAGCCTTGAGATGGACGTCGTCCAATATTGTGTGTCTCATTAATGTTTGTTGCTTAATAGCTGGTGTCTGGTTAGAAGTTTTCTACATACACCCTGCATTTCCTCGCAGACTTTGTTGATGTAGGATTACAGAATCACACAGAATTACTGAGGCTGGAAAAGACCTCTGAGATCATCAAGCCCAGCCCATGACCACAATCACCTAGACCTGGGCACTAAGGGCCACAGCCAGTCTCTCCTTAAACACCTCCAGGGATGGGGATTCCACCACTGCCCTGGGCAGACCATTCCAGTGTCTGATCACCCCTTCTGTGAGGAAGGACTTCCTAACATCCAACCTAACCTTCCCCTGGTGCAGCTTCAGGCCCTGCCCTCTCAGAGCTGCATTTTCTTGCTTTCCGCTAGTTCTCAGAGAAGTTCTTACAGACATTTAAGTTTAAAGACAAATTGCTACAAATTATTTTGAATTTCATTTTCACTTTTTCCTACATCTGTGTTGTCGCACTTTCTCTAGTGCAGTGCTTGTCAGTGTAGTTTGACTTTCCGTAATCCTTCAATCTCTTTGCATAATCATTCTGTCCTTAAAGGAAATGTAAGCTTTTAAGACAAAACCAATAAATCCAATGCAATACTTTAGAAAGTTAGCAGTAAATAGGCTCCTAATTCCTTCAGAATATAGAAGTACAACCTGATTATTCTACTGATCTATTTAAATTTTTACACATAGAAAACTAGACAGAATTACAGAATTGTTGGAGTTGGAAGACACCTCAAGAGATCATCAAGTCCAACCTCCTCTCCGCCAAAGTAGGGATGCCTAAAGCACATAGAACAGGGCTGCATCCAAGCAGGTTTTAAATATCTCTGGAAAAGTATTGAACAAAGCAGAGTGGCTCTTCCAGGAATTTAATTTCGCACATAATCTGCTCCTATTAATGATGGTGCATTATACTGGTATCTTCTGTTAAGACTGTATTCTTATTTCAAGAAGTGAAGGATCTTCTAATGGAGAAGGAAATTAAGGTTTTTAAACACAGACATGTAGGCACATTATTTTGCCTTTGACTATATCTGTATGAGTGCATATTCTCATAGTCTTTTACCTTAATCACTTCAAAATAGGATTCAGATACAGTTTTCCAAAACCTGAAGAGCAGCAGGTCTGTTTGATTTTTTACATCTCATCAAGTCTACTACTTTTCTCTTATTCTCAGTTTCTTCTTTCTTTTCGTTACTAACCAGTAAGTGCCTCCAGAATAATTTTAATACTCTTGTCTTCTGCTAGTAATTTCTTAACAAACCTTCAGCCCCACAATTTTGTAAAGTGTCTTCTTTTTCTTAATAACATGTTAATTCATGTTCAAATACTTGTACCCTGGAATCCATTGCATAGCTCCTCATAAGCATTATCTATTGATTCAATGAACTCATTTTTCATCACCTAGCAACCTCCAAATTCAGAAAACAGGAGTGAATCTCTATATTTTATTAATTTTAAACTCAGTTTCACATAGATTTTATAGTGTTCTCAGCTGAAAGTATAAAGTTGTTTTGACTTTGAATAATATATTTATCAGGGAAGATTTTATTCCACTGGGGGTTATGGTGCATCGAATGAATTTGCAGTTCAGCAGCCACCTGAGATATTGAAGTTCAGAACACCTGTGTTTCTCATCAGATGTAGATGATAGCATCTTTGGATTAATTCAGGACAACGTGTTTACTCATAATCAGGCTACATGTTTAAGGGAAACTTGAATTCATAACATTGGCATTCGGTACATAAGAGAAAGATGAGGTCTTGGAAAGCAGAATAAAATCTTTTTTTCTCAATCCAGCTTGACGCAGGAGTTTTTTTGTGGGGTTACATTTCAAGTTGAAAGGCTAGAAGGCAACAGATGCAGAAAGATGTGAAGGTGGTTGCATAATTATGACCTTCTTATGGAATTTTAAAATTCCCAATGCAATTTTATGGTAGGGGAAGAACCCTTTAAACCTTGATTAAAGTACTAAGTTTTGTACAGTGTGCACATCCTAGTAATTACATGGCTGTCAGATAATTTCTATAGGGGGCTGTTAATACAGGCACACTGATCTGCTGCAGCAGAATCCACAAGATTTCAGCATTCGATTTCCTGTAATGCATAGGTGTAAAAAGAACAGACAGTTAGGAATAGGGGTCATGGGAACGGTGCACCAAGAGGACAGATTTCCATAACATGCTATAAGGACCAACTCTGAAATTTCTCCTCTTTCACAAATCTGAGTGTGCGTGAGATTTGAATTGGCAGCTTGTAACACCTACAGCTGTGTAGGTGACCTTGTGGATTTTGTTGCCTTTCTCAACTTTAGCGGATAAAAAGTATCCCGAGTGTGTTTTTAGAGCCCAATCACTCACACAAAGGAGACTCTAGTTCTATATCCCCATTAGCCTTAAGTGGTCCAAATCTACGTCTCCTATTTGTCTTTGCCCAATCCTAAGTTTGATGAGCTACACTAGGAGAGAAATTTCTTGGCTTTTTGAGACAGTGACATTGAGGTTGAAAAATATATCTAACTGCTGACCCATCTCAAAAATGATGAAGCTTTTTTCACTTTTCTGCTGTCAGACAGAAAGAAAAAGAGGGAGAGATAAAAGAACAAGGGGGTGAGAGAGAGAAAGAAGTACAGAAATCAGCAGAAGATACTAAGAATCTACATACATTTAATGGCACCGTAAGGTTGTAGGTCCTTATTTCTTTATAAAAGCTGTTTTCAAATTCCTAGTTCTTAAGTTATCTTGCCTATGTCATCTTTTATTAGAGAAAGATTTATGGGGCTAAATTATTCACACACTTGGGAAATGATATGATCAGATATACGGGTGCAGCTGAGTCAGGCTAAGGGTGCACATCCCTCTGGCTGCCCATTCTTCTCGCAGACCACATCCCTGGTCTACTGGCAAACTTACATGTGTTAATTATCCCCTGATAGCTCAGTTCTACAAAACCAGTCTCATTTTTAACAAAAGCCAACCAAAAAGGCTTTTGACAGCATTTATGTTAACGCAGAGCTGTTCTGAGGGAAACAGATAAGGTAGTGAGTCTGCATTGCAGGCTCTGGCCATCTGAGCTGGTGATTTAATCCAGAGCTCAGAGATGGTTGGGGAGGTGGTCTGAGAGCAGCAGAACCACATCCATCTCAGTAGCCACCAGTAGCCTAGCTGCCAGCAATATTTTTTAGGGGTTTTTTTGTTTAGCTTTTCTAACCTTAACAGTCTTTGTAACAATTGTGTCTCGAGCAGGCCATAGTAGTGAGCTCTGCCATGAATCAAAATAGCTGTTGTCTCAGCTGCCAGTTTGTGTGGCCTCCGAAATCCTGAATAAACAACAGCAGTTTTGAAAGGTCAGCTCCAAAGCGAGGGAAGAATCTGGATCATGAGTGTAGCTGAATTTGTACGTTTGTTGTCTGATGGTGATCAGTGCTGCAGGTTTTACTTTAAAAAAATAATCTCAATCTCGGTCTGCCATTTCTTTATTTAGTATTTGGATAGAACAGGATTCTAGGACAATCAAAGGTCTTCTTCTTTTTTCACTTACTTGACAGAATGAAGTTGTAGTTGCTGACAGCATCTTCACTTCGCCCAGAAAATCATTTCATGAAGGTAGCACCTAATTCTAGCAAAAATAAGCACACATCACCAGTCACAAAACTGAAAAAAAAAAAAATTGATTGCTCATCTGTTTGGTTTTGTTTGTTTGTCATAGCCCCAGCCTGTCAGTTAGTGTTGATAGGACTAAACAGAAGCAAACAAAGGAAGCAAATTTAGCTGTGAAGCCCTGTCAGTGAACTCCCGTTTTTTTTCATCAGAATAATGTATGTGCTGTCAAGCATCTGCAGTTTTACTCCTTATGCAGTCTTTTTTTTGCCTGGCTGAATCAACTGCATCATTAAAAAAACCCAAAATGGACAGGTCATACAGGTGAACACATACACACAGTTCCTGTCTGGGCTGTAATAAATAAAGCATGCATTACAGAATCTGTAAATTACCTTACAAATTGTCTTAATCTTGAAAAAAAATAAATAAGCACAATGTGGAAATGTTGTGCACATTCAAAACCCAGAAAGGACAATATTCGAATGATTTCCATCAGTATTTACTGGTTTTGATATTCTTTAGAAAATTACTTGCTACAAAGTCATCTATTGTAGCTCTACAAGGAAAAAAAATTCTCTCTGCTTTTAGAGGACAAGTTAACTGCTATTTTTCTTATTTGTTGCATTGTGGGAAATGTGTTCTTTTAAAAGAAAATTCTTTAAAAACAGACCAATAATAATATAAATGACTAATTCCCATCCCATGCAAGTAATAAATAATTCCTTACCAATCTAAAGATGCATAGATAATGGTAGGAACACTGAACTTGAATCTTGAGCTCGATATGCTGTAACTTTTAAAATATTTTCCTGTATTCTTGTTGTTGTTATTATCATTATAGTTTTGGCTGGAAGAGACCTTTGAGATAATAGAGTACAATCTTTTCATAGCCCTACAATCATTAAACCCTGTCCCCCAAAGCAACATCTACCCTTCTCTTAAACACCTCTAGGGATGGTGAGTCAACCACCTCCCTGGGCAGTCTATTCCAGTGCCTGACAACCCTTTCAGGAAAGAAATTTTTTCTAACATTCAACCTGAACCTCCCTACGAGCAGCTTAAAAAAGAATATGAATGCTTAAAGCAGAATCTGAATTAAACATTTCCAAGGGGGTTGCAGAGTCTCATTCTGTGGAGACTTTTAAAACCCATCTGGCCATGTTCCTATGTGACAGGATCTAGGTGATCCTGCTGTGGCAGGGAAATTGGACTGGACGGTCTTTTGAGGTCCATTCCAATCCCTAACGTTCTGTGATTCATAGTTGTGAAAAAACAGTGAGTTACTTATAATATGGAAGCCATATTTTGAGAAAAAATTAAAGAATGTCTGGGATTATAATTGAACTTTAAACAGTCTTCTGGATGGTGGTGGCCAAACCCATTTTGTAGCTGTGTGCAAAGCACAGCAGATGGTCCTCTCTGATTTTCCAGCATCTCACAAAGTACAGTATAACCTTCTTAACTGATGCTTTGCTAATCCCCATTCTTTATGAAGCTGCACCAAAAAAAAAAAATGGCTGTGTTTTCACTTTCACTCTGTAAAGATTTAAGATTAGGAAAATGTGCTGAGAGGTCATTCATGTATTACTGGGATGTCATTATTGATAGACTATGTACTGAGTAGCATTCTTCATTCCATATTGCAGATGGTATGCATAAACTGGTCAACAAGCTTTCAGGGTTTTATAGAATCACAGAACTTTAGGGATTGGAAGGGACCTCGAAAGATCTTCTAGTCCAATCCCCCTGCCACACCAGTTTTGTGTGTAATTGTGGTGGATGATAGATATAGTGCATCTGCTTAGTCATTATGAAAATTATTGCTGAAATTATTACTATTTTTCTTCTTAACAGTGTAAACTATTTCTAGACAAAAGTGGGTGAAAGATGGCTTTTTGATGAGAGATCTCTGCTTACAGTGATTGTTATTGTCAATTTATGGATGTGATTTTTCCCCCCCCACACACACGTTTTTGATATTTGAACTTAAAACTTCTTAACTCCACTTCAGGATGGGCTTAATTTGGAATTTGACAATTTATTAGGGTTTTATTTAATATTAAAGACACAGCTGAGTACTGTATGGACTGAAACAACCAGTCTATTTTAATTTAGAGAACAATTACTATAGGGATACGGAGACGACCAAGTAATATCAGATCAAACCTTGATTCCCCTGTTTTCATAGACCCCTGCTGCTTCATGCATTTTTCATTGTACAAATGCACTCAGGAATTGTATCCTAGATTTCAAACCCTAAAAAAAAAAGTTTAAACCACTCCCATCTGCATGGCCTTGTGGGGAAAAAAATAAAAAGCAAAGTGCTATGAAGACCAAACCATGTAAATGTCAGAAATGGGCACTGCTGACCTGGTATCAGCTAAAAACAGGTATTAATTGAATATATAACAAAAAAAAAAAATGAAAGCTCTTTGCTAAAATTATTGCGAAATCATGATGATCCCAATAGAATCATAAAGTCTATGGATGTGTACAAGAGAGTACTGTACATTCCAGTATTCGTGGTTCAGATGAAACAAGCAGGCTAGCATGAGCAATCCCATTACTCCGGCAGCCATAAGATGGTCATGGTGCCATTAATGAAACTACAGACAGGGCAATACTCAAAGTCGCAGCACTGCAACTGAACTGAACTGAATTGCAACTGTACTGAAGCAGAACTTCTGGGCAGAAGTATCTTCACATCTAGATGCTTGTAAATGACAAAAAAAATAGTCCTTTAATATATTTAAATGTGTATTTACTGAATAATGATGGAAAACAAGGGGCAAGGGGTGTCAGCTGGAACATAGGAGGTTCCACATAAATGTGAGAAGGAACTTCTTCCCAGTGAGGTGACAGAGCAATGGAACAGGCTGCCCAGGGGGGTTGTGGAGTCTCCTTCTCTGGAGAAGTTTAAAAACCGCCTGGACATGTTCCTGTGCAACTTGGCCTAAGTGGTCCTACTCTAGCAGGGGAATTGGACTAGATAATCTTCCGAGGTCCCTTCCAATCCCTAATGTTCTGTGATTCTGTGAAAACTGAAAATGGAAATAGGTTATTTTTTTGGATGTCTAACAAGATGCTTTAAAGAGTATTCAATTCTAAAGAAATCATGCAGGTGTATTTGCTAATCATGATTAGGGATCAGTGAGCTTCTTATCTTCAAACTGTTCCATAAAAAGGTGGGTGCATTGGGAACAAAGGTTGTCATAGTTTATGTCAGAATAATAAATAAACTTCCTGCAGAAATTATATTTGAATGATCATGTGGTCAACTTTAAAATAAACACAGTTAATTCTACAGAACAATCAAAAAATATTTGCAAGTTGGACTTGAATTCAGATTCTCTCGCATGTTCAGCCTGATTTATTTCTACCAAGCTCGCATACTTCATAAGATTAGCCTTACTAGCTCTCCAAGATAACTAGAACAGACTGTATGAAAATCATGAGTGGTTAATCAAATCAAAATAGTTTCTGAATATATCTTCAGTATTTATTGAGACAGTACATGTCTCTGTTTTTACTGAAAAAGTCAGCCTTTTAAATGATGTATTATTGTTGTTCTGAAGAACAAGACCTATCATCCTCATCCATGTCCCACAGTAAGGAACATGTTAATAGCAATCTCATGTAAGAATGTTCACACAGCATTTTTAAAGAGCTTCTATTTCTTTCTAAGACTCCGGGTAGACACATGACTCTTTTAACGATACTATCTAGCACAATGATAACCATTCGACAATTGTTTTTCCTCATGTTTAAACAAAATTGTACTGCAGTTTAAGTTAAGCCCATTCTAGTTTGTTCTTGTCCTCACTGAGAAGTCAGAACAACTGATGCCTGTCTTTTTATAACATCCTTATTGTTATTTCCTGACCTTTTTGTCTTCTCTGAGTTGTCTTGTTGAGTCTAAGCAGCTATTTTATCTTCAGCTTCACTTTTCCTAACTTTTAATCACTCTCTGTCGTTCAAGGCTGTGAACTCTCTACTTTGTTCATTCCCTTTTTGAAGTGTGACAAAAATGTTGAAGCTGGGCCTTAACATCATTAAATAAAGAGAAGGATACTAATTGCTCATTTTACACATAATGCTTCTAAGAATGCCATTCAACTCAGCATTTGTTTTCTTGTTACCTGTTTTGAAGTATAATCTGTTATCTAAGATACCACAGTTGAGACAGTTAGCCTTGATTTTCTACTTTTCTTCACAACTCATTATTTGCATCTATTTAAGTGCCTGTATATGTTTTTTACTCAACTACATAATTGATGTCACTCTATTTTTTTTCAGTTTATCAAGCTCTTGTTATTATTCCCTTTGTGAAATACACTCAATGTTTCACTTCTCAACTTTTAAATAATTAATAAATTTTATTAGCTTACTGTCTCCTTTCAGTTCTGTAGTCTAAATGGAATTTGAATTCCAAGAATCCTTCCCCAGGATTTTCAAGGCCCAATTCAAAACTCAAAAGCTCAACATGGCTTTAGTCATTAATGATGTTCCACTTGGACTGATATTTGGACTACTTGTGCTTTTCCATGAAGTAGCTTAGCTAATCCCTGATCTTTACGTACTTCCAAAAGCTGTTTAGGCAATTACTAAATCTTTCTAAGGAGACAGTGTGAATTAGAAAAGTAGCTGGATATAATTGGAGGAACAATGTAGTCTAATAACTCTGTTTACTGCTCAAAGACCTGGAGGAAGGCACTGTGGTAGTAAAGACTGTCTTTTCAAGTTTGGCATTCCCCAACTCCTTCTGGTTCTGGATTGTGGATTTCATGGGTAACAGGGACTGGAAAGGCATCAGGAACTACAGGTGTCTCCATTGTGAGCAACAATCACTCTTCCATATGTTACTCTCTGTGAGTTTTAGGCATTGCAAAGTGCATACTCGGAAGTTCTTTTTTCTCACAAATTTCATGCAAAAATTGCTTTAGTAATCTATCCTGGTTCTGCATCCTTTTTGATGAAGGACCTTCTTTATATGATGTGACTTTTAGAAAGTGGTGGGTCTTGACATCATTGGCTCTTTGTGTCCAGTCAGGACCCAAGCTCACATTTTGCTATGGTAGATGAAGGAAGGGGGACAGTCTTTACATCCTCTTCATAACCTCTTTCAGAAGCTCAGGAGTAAAGCAATCGTGTAGGGGTTCAAGACTGATCTACTTGCATGTTTGCAGGGCTTAATTAGCATATCTCTGAAGAGTAATCGCACTGACAGGATGAACATCTTAAAGCAACCTTACATCACAGAGGCTATTCCTTACAGCTGCTGAGCTGACAGACAAAGAGCACAGCTATTTCTGTACTGGTGTTGCTGGAACTCTGCTGCCAGTGGAAAGCATTGCAGCTGCTACAGGAAGAGACAGTAATGCAGATGGGTGTACTGCAAACTACAATGTGAGGACCTCCTTTCATGTCAACATCCTGGAGAGGATCAGTTCAAGCCATAATGTCTTACCAGACCTGGTATAGATATTTGGTAGTTTTGGGAGGCGTTTGTGGCATATGGGCACCTCCTTCATTACAGATTTCCCCTCTACCCCAAGATGACTGGGAAACTTTTCTGTTCCCTCTCAATAAATAATACCTTCTCCTCCTTATGGTAGTGCTTAGTGCTTACCAGTAGTGTCTTTTACTAAAGCTACAGAAGCCAATTGTTAAGCAAAACACACTTTGCTTTGCCATCAGTTTCTTCTTCCATACACATTTTATTCTGATTTCTTCAAGGTTTTCTTAATACTAAGACTATGGTAGATACATCAGGATGACTCTACCCTACAGTATGAAACAGAAAAAAAACCACCAGGTCTTGGCAGTTAATTTTTCTCTCTGTGTCTGAATCTCCAACTTGCCAATTAAAATTTGACTTGCGAGGCAGAAGACTTGAGTGAAAGAACGTGCTCTGGGACTCAAGAGCAGCTGGAGGAAGGAGGGAAGCGTGGTTTAGTTAAAATACACTTAGTTCAGGTGTCTTTGTTGTTAAACAGAAGTGACAGATAATTGGGCTGCTAGCTTGTAAACAGGTTGGGCAGACAGGAGCAAATAAAAAAAAGGCTAAGCTAAGCAAGAAGAGTTATTCTGGCTTGCAGCCTCTTTGAAGAAAATAACCACCAAGAAAAAAATCCCTCTGAAAAGCAAAAAAAGGAGTCAGTTTGGGTATTTTTCCACCAGACATGTTTCAAAGGAAATTTGAACATAATGGGCGAAATTATTCTTCATATTAAGCAGATAAACTGAAAGGCTGACAAGGATTTTCATATATCCTAAAGAGAGTAAGAAATTTTAGCAGAAGCTTTGGCAAGAAAATAAAGAGGATGTAATCAGAACACAACAAAAAACTTCTTCACATAAAATCTGTGCTGGTTATTTTTGAAATACTACAGTGACAGCTCAAAAAATTTAACAATACCCTTAAATAAAAATGGTAAAATCAATACAGCTGTCGGAAAGAACTCTTTTGAGCTTACAGTAGCATGAGGTTTAATTTTGATTTGCTGTGTTCATATAGTTCTTGGCTTTTTCGTGTCATAGCACTTTTAGATTTTTTGTAGTTAACTCAAATTTTTGCTTTACTTAGAAGCAATAACCTAAGCTGTTTTAAATAGCTTTCCTCCATTAGTTGAATAACGAGCTCTAATCACAACCTAGTTTTTCTGAGTCTGCCTGCTTTATCTCCAGCAGCAACTTCTATCAATAACTACCTTGTATTGATTAGGAATATAATTCTTGATATAGTGGAGGTGTTGCCTAACTACTAGCTGGAACATTTTGGAAAGGCTATAACTCAACACACAGTAGGAAGTGTTCTTACAGATCTTTTTTAAAGAATGCAGAAAAAGAGCATCAGCATCATTTCAGATTTGAGCTTGAATAACATATTGGAAGAGGGATATCCATACAGTCCTGTTTTCTGCCTACAGTTTTGGAAGATTAAGTTTTATATTGACTGTATTGGAAGAAGTGACCCAGAGCTTTAATCAGTAGTGTAAGAAGTCCTTATAAGTAAATCACAGAATCACAGAACATTAGGGATTGGAAGGGACCTCGAAAGATCATCTAGTGCAATCCCCTCACCACAGCAGGACCACCTCGATCAAGTCACACAGGAACTTGTCCAGGCAGATTTTAAACATCTCCAGAGAAGGAGACTCCGCAACCTACCCGGGCAGCCCATTCCAGTGCTCTGTCACCCTCATTGGGAAGAAGTTCTGAACTAAATAAACATTTTTCACCACTTCTGTGTGTGCAACAGGTATGCCCTAGATCAAACGAAGTAGGAGTATTAATCAGTTAAATGTTAGCAATACATTTAAGAAACTTTCTTACACCTCTGGTTGTTTATGGACCAGCTCAGAGCTTTCTGCAAAGAAAGCCGTTAAATTTGGAGGCAGGGGGGGTTTATAGCTCTGGTTAGCAGCTTAAGCAGCAGTGATTTCTTGGCCTATTTCATCTTCTCTAAAATCTTTTCTTTTGCTTTTTGCCTACTACAATGAAATATGCTTACTGGAAACGGTCCTAGAAATAAAACTTTACCCTCCTATTACTTGCAAGGAGCAGCAGTATAAAATGCATAGAAACAGGTTTAAGCAAATATTTCACCAACAATCATTTATGCCCACTGTAGTTTGTGGTGTAATTACTTTTTTAGATATTACTGAACAGCAAGGATAAGTTTAATCAGATACCTTGTTTTCAGATGATAACTTTATTTGAGCCCATATATTCTTCCACAGTTTCATCAAGAGTAGATGATACTGTGAGGACACTGATTTGCCTTAATGGCTATGACAAGTTTCACCTGGGATTTCCATCTGCACCTACTACCCCACCGCTCTATTTAAGCTCAGACCTGGGAATTGATCTTCTCTGAACAGTTACAGGAGTGCTGGTCTCTGTGTGGACCTCAAACCCATGCCTTAAACAGCTTCTCTCCTGGAGAGACTTCTCAGAGGTCTGCAGTAACCTTGTCTTCAGCCTCACCAATGGCCCAGTCTCCTTTTTTCTTGACTGGTTATAGTTGTTGTTCTTGCAGTGCTTGGAGCTGTCAATGGAACTTGCTGCCAATGCCCACTTCTGCTTACCTGGCTCATGTGCTGATGTCTGTGCTTTATCTGTATGGCATTGTCCTTGCTTCTCCCTGAGCGACAGCAACTAGCTGACTGGTCCCTGATATTACAAAAAGGAAACAAGATAATTTTTTTTTTTTTCTTCCCCAAGAAAGGATGAGAAGAGCTTTGGAGAGAAAGAGGTTATCAGGTAAGTTCATTGAATGGGTCTGTACCCTAATAAATCTTCTGGGTGTCTTAATTTCAAGAGGAATATGTTCCAACTCAAAAGTCTATTTTAATCAGTTAACTAACAAATTGCATCCTTTGAAGTAATGTTGACAACTTAAGGGACAAACACATCAATTATTTCAGTTATCACCATTTTTAATTTCATCACCTATCCTGGATCAAAGCAATAATGTAAATTAACAGATTACCTTTTATTGAAAAAGACTTTTTTAATATCAAGTACATCTTTCATCTCTGCACTGTCACGTCATCACTAAACCATGTCCCTAAGCATGAGGATGAACTACTGTGAATGGGATCTGATGTAAAATGTTTATTTAATTAAAAATATAATGCTTTTAAAAGTTGTGACCAGATGATTTATAGCTTGTAACAAGAGTAATAGTATAGCATAAGCACAAGAAAATTGAATTCCCTTTTCATGTGTGATATACCTGAGTGGGAGACCACTTGCTGCATATGTTTGGAACAGAATATGTCTCTAAAGCTATTCAAGATCATTATCCAGTAGCTACACTTATATGTGTTGTTAACTGAAGCTGTAGTCCTAAAGACCTTAAGGAGCAGAACCACAACGAGGCTATAGAAGTATTGAATGTCTCTCCCTTGTGATTGATTTTACTTGTGTTTATTTGTGGTCCAGTGTTCAGTGAGTTGCCTGGGAGATATGAGAGTTCAGTAATAAATACACAGTCTTGTAAAAACACCTTCAATGTTTCAATCTACTTGTTTGGCTTTGATTAATATAGAAAAGAAATCTGCCAACCCTACTTGACTTAGAGTCCTGTAGGACTCTAATCTACCTAGTCAGGTGTGAAGTGACCTATTTAGGAATTATTGCAAAAAATAAAACTGGGAAAAGGATAAGAGACTAATAAATTCATAAACAACAGTCTCTATTTGGAGACTTAAATTTACAAAATTTCTCCAAGTTTGATTATTCTGTTGATGGTCCTATTGATTTCAATTATATGGCCCAAAAACATGGAGTTCCAGTATGCCTTTACAGAATCAGACTTCAACATTTTAAAATAACATCTGAACTCTATTTTAAATATTTTCAAGCATATCAAAATGTCGAGTTTCAAGGAAAAGTTATCAAACAGCTTTTATCTTTTTCCCCTATGCTCTGTTTATCTTGAAATTAAGAGGTTCCAATATGATACTTCAGTATGAAAAACAAACATACTTTATAAAATCTGTGGAGGTGATCCGTGAGATCTGCTCTGACACCTCCAAAACAAATGAGAATTTTGCATCCTTCAACTATTGTGCTTTAAAGTTTTCACTTTGGATGAACTTCTAGAACTCTCACCTACAGAACAGTACATCTGTAGATCTAGTGTGGAAAGGAAAATGTGTAACAGTTGTCAGAACTTGAATTAGAGAAATAAAATTATTTCACTGAAAGAGAACAGTAAGTAAAGGGTGGAACTGGGAAACTCGTGTTGGTTACCCAGTGTAAGCAGTTTGCAGTGTAATTCTGATTGAGAGTAGTTTTTGTTTTCAGTTGGCGTGTGTAAATTTGCCTCTTGAATCTTGGTAAGACTTTTCCTTGTTTTAGCATTGTGTATTTGTACAAGATGCTTAAACCTTAGTGAGTCTGTGTGTGTTTATTTTGATATTTCTATATATTTTCCAGGTTTTCCTGTTATTTTAAGTACATCTCCTGTGCTACATCTTAAAGGAATCCATTATGTTTCATACTTTACCACTACTCCCAAATGCATCTTGAATGAAACAGCTTTTTGCATGTTAATGGTGGTCTAGGATTAATAGTTACTCTCCATCTCTCCATTCCCTTCCCTCCCCTTGTTTTGTTTTGCTTGAAAACAACTGCAAAATAAAACCTGTACTCATCAGAAGTAGACAGGAATGAGAATAGCTTGGTATGACAATGTCAATCATTCAGAATACAGGACAAGACTAACGATATGAGACACTCTGATGTGAGAGGGGTTTCTTCCACTACTTTGCAAATACTTCAATAGCAGAGAACAGCCGTGTAAGTAAAATGCAAATTAATGACTGTAGATATAAATGTGAATTAGAATTTATACTCAACATAAGTGAGAAGAAGGAATTTTGTGCATTATACACGCTGCACTTCTTTTCAGGCCCAGGTTACATTTTCATGGGTGATTTGCAGTAATCTGTGGAAATTAATAGCTGAAATAATTTCAAGTGGTACGTCTGGTAGAGAAAGTGTGGTGTCCTTTGAGGATAGCAGTTTGTCCAATTAGGCACCTTAGTGTAATATTTACTAATAGGGTAGCCTTTTTCAGAAGGAAGTAATTAAGGTTCTCAATATTCTTCCTAGCTGGAAGTGTCTGCAGGATGGATATCTACATTTTGTTTGATGAAAGTCTTGCCAGAGCATGTGGTTTTATAAACCTGGTAAGTTTCCTACCTGATGATGCCTTTGAAATAAGAACATTCGTACACATAAATAGAAACAGCAGTGTTGGAACAAGAGGAAATGGTTCAAAGTACAATGGTGGGCAGGGGGGTGGGTAGCCTGGACACTTGGAAAACATTTTTCACAGAAACAGTGGTCAGTGGTCCAAGGTGGGGATTGGGTTGCCATCCCTGGGTATGTTTACAGATGGTTTAGATGTGTTGAGGAATCTGTTTTAAGGATTAACTTTGTAGAGTAGGGTTGATGGTTGGACTTGATGACCCCAAGGTCTTAGCGAACCTGAGTGATTCTGTGAAATTACATTTACATTTGCTTACTAGAAAATCTTGTAAGAACAATCTTGATATTACGTGTAAATACTATGTGATAACCAAGGAAATCTCATAGCGTTAAACTGGAAAAGCCCTTGCTTGCTTCTTTCTCATATCTCTTTCTGCCTTCTCTTGGGAGTACCACACCAGTACCACTTCTAAAGTCCACAGAGTTTTTTAATATAAATTAAATTACTTCTTAGGTCCCCTTCTTATCTTATTGTCTTTTAGATCATTATTGCAAACCAAAAATTGTCCCCATGTCATATGCATACTGGCATGAGTAGTAGCTACTGAGCTCTGTCTACAGCACGATAGTCAAAGGCTGGGTCTTCATGAAAGTTCTAAAAAGCAGGCCTGCACTGTTCTAAAAAGCATGTCACAAGCACTTTAAAAATTTATAATAATATAAGAAAAACATTTGCAAATCTGGACTATCTGTTCAGGTTATTTTGCTTTTCTTTCCTTTTTTAGTTCCTTTAGTTCCAAATAGGTCTCAATACTTGACAAGAACTCCTATTGAGGCATTTGTAATAGAAATACCCAAGCATTAAGATATTCATTCTATCTGCCAGAATATGCAAGAACCCTAATAACTGGTTGACATGCACAATATATCAAAAATAGCACAGAGAGAAATGGAGATGATCTTTATCACATCTAATTTGCATGACAGTTTTTTTTCCCACATTAAGAAAGTTTCACCAGAAGACTGAAAATCCTAATAGTTTCTCCTACTACAAACATCACAGGCAAAACTTTAGTGATTTAAGTCTCTAAAATAGTTATAATTATTGATAATTAAAGTAATTTGCTAGCAATCTGCCTGTCAGTTTCTGTCAGTAAGCATTTGATTGCTTCCTAAAAAGCTCTTTTGTAGTTGCTTTAGTTTTCCTTTCTGTGTGCCATTCTTCAGTAATTACAAATTAAAACAAAATACCATCATAAATATTAAAACTAAAACCATTTCAAAGATCAGTGGTATCATGTAACCAACTTGAATGGAGAAAAATATTTCTTCAATAACAAACTCCCACCAGAAATATGAAAACATCCTAATCTTAATTCTTGCTCATCTCTGTTTGTCCAATACTAATATACATTTGTAATTTGCTTCTATGCTTGAATCCTTATGCTGCATTTTAATAAGTTCTAACTCTTTTCTGTGCCTTTAAAAATGTATTTATGTGCTGGCATCACAGAATTTCTGTGAATTTAAATTTTCAATGGGATGTTTATCTTCACTACTTTTACATTAACAAGTCAAACTATACAATCATTGTTTTTAATCATACATCAAGACATGAAAGACATCTTGAAAGGTAAGATAAGGTTCAGACATCATAATCTTAATGAGTTGTCATTTGCTAAGTAGAGGAATAAAAGGTGAGGTGATATTTCATAGAAACTACACACAGTTTCACTAACCTCACTGACCTACAGAATCGTTGGGAACTCAATATTCTAAATTCAATAAGATCTATCCCTTCTACACTTTTGTAGTTCAGAGTCCTTTATGAGTACTGGTTTCTGTTTATGTTCTTGCCATGTTGAGACTTGATCCTTGCTAATTTGCTGTTTAAAATTGAAATGTTAAATTGTAAACATTCTGGGGAATTCTGAACTGAAAGCACAATAAACAGTCTCTGTGAAAACTGCAAGCCCACAGTAGTAAAACTCCTATTTGAATTCTATAGAAGGAATTAGGATTTTTGAAAATCATGAAAGATCAACAAATCTGGCAATGACCCCTAAAATCAGACAGAGCAGATATCATAGAATCACAGAACATTAGGGATTGGAAGGGACCTTGAAAGATCATCTAGTCCAATCCTCCTGCCACAGCACGATCACCTAGAACAAGTCACACAGGAACATGTCCAGGTGGGTTTTAAACTTCCACAGAAGGAGACTCCACAACTCCCCCGGGCAGCCCCTTCCAATGCTCTGTTGCCCTGACTATGAGGAAGTTCCTTCTCATATTGTTGTGGAACCTCCTCTGTTTCAGATTACACCCTTTGCCCCTTGTCCTGTCGTTAGATGACACCGAGAAGAACCTGGCTGTATCCTCTTGTGACAATGTTTGTCTTAATTGACATGGATATATTGTTCAATGAAGTAAAGAATAATAAGACATAGTACTGAGCTCTGATGTTGCAGAGGTACTTCAGAAAATATACTTTGCTCTCAATGTGAATCACTCTCTCAAAAAATTATCACCAAGATTCAGGTCTACATGAATCTGAAGACATAAGAAAGTGGAAATTGCTGTGGTGGGGGTGTTGGTCCGGATGATCTATTGAGGTCCCTTCCAATCCCTAATGATTCTATGAAATTGGGGTTTAAGAGCTTGCACCATTTTTGTTTTTATAAACCCTTTGAAGCCTCAGTTTTCTGATTCTAAATGTGAGACAACTTCTTTAATGATCCAATTAATGATAGAGAAGAATGGACAATTGCAAAAATAGATTTGTAATTTAGGCAGAGTCACAGCCCTTATACTAGGCTCTCTATCAAATTTCCAGCGTAGGGCAACGAAGATGATAAAGGAGGTGGAGCACCTCCCTTATGAGGAGAGGCTGAGGGAGCTGGGTTTCTTTAGCTTGGGGAAGAGGAGACTGAAGAGTGACCTTATCAATGTCTACAAATATTTGAGGGGTGGGTGTCAGGAGGATGGAACTGGGCTGTTCTCAGTGTCATGT
>JAOXOE010027336.1:0-18678 GCA_028565055.1 Phoeniculus purpureus
ACCCCACCTTGCTGACCTGTCCCTCCTGAAAAAGACATTGCTGTCCATGACCACGTTTGAATCATGTGAGCTGTCCCACCAGGTCTCCGTAATTGCCACCAGATCATAATCACCTGACTGGACACAGATTTCTAACTCCTTCTGCGTATTCCCCATGCTGCGTGCACTGGCGTACAGGCATTTCAGGGAGCGAGCTGAGCGCTCCGATTTCACCCTAGAACAGCGAAAGGCCACCTGGTTTTCATTAAGACCAGAGCTCTGTCCCACTGGTGCATACCCATCAACTATCCCACCCCCCTTTGAATCTAGTTTAAAGCCCTCTGAATGAACCCTGCCAATTCCTTTCTCCCCCCTGAGGTAAACCTCTCTCATGCGTACCTGTCCGATGTGGTGCCTTGTAGAACCAGTAGTTATCAAAGAACCCAAAGCCCTGCCTGTAACCCCAGTGTCAGCTAGATGCAGCAACAGTGGGTCGAATATTGTCTTCTCTGTCTCACGGTCTGATTTTCAGAGAGCACTCTAGCTCTGGGGCTGCACTGCACTCAGGACACACTGATTCACCTGCTGCTTTTGCAGGCAAATGAGCACCAGTGTCGCACATTTGTTCAATGGTCCTTTTGAGTGGGTGGTTGGCTTTGTAGCAACCAGCTCCCTTTGCATGAGGATAAATGCTTTACCAAGGAGATTAGTGCCTCTGCACTTGTGAAGTCATGATATTCCTTACAAATAAAATCAGTGGCTATAAATAGCCAGCACATCTTCCATCCTATGAGATGATGAGTTTCTTCCTTGCAAAACAGATGACCTCACTGAGAGGTAATTTTGTGATGGCCAGATAACTTCAACATAAGATTCAGCCCATCATCATTAGTCCAATTAAAGCTTCCTTTTATATCAGTAAAATAACCGCTGTGCTGATAAACTGCCTTAGTTCATTGTTACTACAATATCCACAGCTGCTCTGAACACAACCCTGTAATCAATATGGCCCTCTAAAAGGTTTCTAAGTGAGTTAACTCTTCCAGGAACTGGTCAGATTTCTGAGAGTCTATTTGCTCATAAAAATCTTGTCCATTTTTTTGTTCTGTGTTTCTTTTATTTACAGAGGCATTAAGTCCAATCAGGAGCTGATCACACACACTTGAGCAGAGCAGAATATGAATGTCACATGCTATCATTGTAACAGAAACTGAAGAGAGGGAACCTGGCCTTGAGGCTACTCTTCCCACGTAAAAAAACACTTAACCTAACCTGTATCATTCTGACAGAACTAGGTTAGGCAGTGACTGCATAAGCAGTTACACTGGCAGAGCACAGTGTACCAGGAGGGGCAGGAGAACAGAAGTCCAAGACGTTTATCTCTTACTCTGGGTTAGCAGTAGCCACTCCAGTAGACTCAGCAACACCACCTAAAGGGCCTGTTTGCCATCACGCTACGCTGGCCATAATTTAACACAAACTGAGTCTCTAGTGTCCCTGTTTTGATGGCCTCATCTCAACCAGCTCTGCTGCAGGTGCAAACAACTGTGCAGCTCCCAGGGCAGCAGAGTGCTACATTCTTGTTTAAGGGGTGTGGCTGTAGATACAGTCATCAGGCAGTGACTGCATAAGCAGTTACACTGGCAGAGCACGGTGTACCAGGAGGGGCAGGAGAACAGAAGCCCAAGACGTTAAGCTCTTACTCTCGGTTAGCAGTAGCCACCCCAGTAGACTCAGCAACACCTACAGCCCTGCTTCCTAGGATGCATTAGAAAAATTTCCAGGAGCTACATAAAACCTCTATGAATGTCCAGCTTTACTGCACATCCAGAAACAAATATCCTGGGTCAGTCTCTCCCTGCCCTGCTTCAGAAGAAGGACGGTGTGGAGGACAAGCCTGCAAACATTTCCCAAGGGGTTTGAAGCTTTTGTTGTTGAGTCCAATTAAAAACCCCAAGTAAATCTGCAAAGTCTTTTAAAAGCTTTGTTAACCTTCTATGAGGCAAATACTTGAACTTCAGACCTACCACTCACAAATCTCCATTTTGAATCCAACATTTCATGTATTTGCTACATTCTGGAGATACAGGATTTCCAGTAGCTGCAGAAACCCATGCAAAAGCCATGACTCCTGCCTGATGCCTACAGCATTACATAACAACTTAGAGACCAAAATGCAACTGCTGTGTCTCCTCTGAAATTTAACTCCAGGCAGCCACACACTAAGCAATAATGCTGGGTGCTGTATATGCACTAGGAGCTACAGAGAGTTTTTTCACTCTTAGAGGTATCTCATCACATGATTGCAGCCTATTATGGGGGCCAAGCAGTGAATTTTTCTGAACAGCTTCCCACGTTTTCATTGCTCTCTGCTGCTGATGCTGCTCTGAGAAAGGCAGCTCTGCATTTCCCACTGCTGAAACCCTTTAATGAGGACTTTTTGATTTGTGCTTAAAAGACCAGACAGAGATGGCAGCAGGATGCAGAGCTTTCAGTGACTTGGCAAATCCTTTTGGGATTGTTTGGTTTTTGAGGGGTTCCCTTCCTTTCTTTTTATTTTTTTCTTTTGCAGCTAAGACAGCTTGGATGGGACTTTGCTGAGAAACCATCTGAAGCTGGGTCTGAGGCTTTTTTCCCACCAAGATGGTACCTGCATAACTAAATCCATATCCTGCAGAGCTGTGGCTCAGTCCAATGTCTCTTCTGCCTTCTTTAGATAAGAAGGGTCACTCAGACCCAGATCCCAGACAGAGTGCTCATGAATGGACTTTGCAGCAGTTCCTCACCGCCTGCTGCAGTTACAGGGGAGCAGTTAGAGATAGGGATACACTGCTGAGCTTTCTGGACTAATGCTGACAGGTTGATGTCTCTGGCCACTGTAGCACTCCATCATTCCTGTTGGTAGTATAGCTCAAAAAGACTCTGTAGCTACTACAGACCTAGAGCTGGTCCAGGTGTCAGCACCATGGTTTTGTTTGGTTGGTTTGTTTTACATCCCTCTGGAGGATGTTTTCGAAGGCTTTGTGGTCCAGGAGAAGTAGAAGGGACACTTTGAAAGGGTGGTGACCTCAGAGACAGTGAATTCTACATCACTTCAGTTATAGAACTCTGCCTTACAGTCCCCATCCAGGAAGGTGAGACAAAGATAGCTTCAGCTTCCAAATGAAGGCTTTATGGAGGCTGCATAACCTGCTAATGTTTTGAAATTTCCCATCAATCACCATCACAGAATCACAGAACATTAGGGATTAGAAGGGACCTCAAAAGATCATCTAGTCCAATCTCCCTGCCACAGCAAGGATCCCCTAGATCAAGTGGCACAAGAACACATACAGGCAGGTTTTAAATGTCTCCAGAGAAAGAGACTCCACAAACCCCCTGGGCATCTCATTCCAGTTCTCTGTCACCCTTATTATGAAGAAGTTCCTTCTGATATTTATGTGGAACCGCCTATGTTCCAGCCTACACTCATTGCCCCTTGTCCTATCACTAGATGACATTGAGAAGAGCCTGGCTCCATCCTCCTGACACCTACCCTTCACGTATTTATAGACATTAATGAGGTCACCCCTCAGTCTCTTTTTTTCCAAGCTAAAGAGACCCAGCTCCCTCAGCCTTTCCTCATAAGGGAGGTGTTATACTCCCTTCATTGTCTTTGTGGCTCTACACTGGACACACTCCAGCAGCTCTGTGTCCTTCTTGAACTGAGAAGGGTGCTTGCTTAGTCCCCATCAGTCTACCTTAAATAGATAATTTGAATCTTTTACGTGTTTTCCTCTATCGTCTTGACTCTCAAAGCTAGTACATTGTATGTCGTTCATCAAGACACTAGGTATTTAATTCGAGCCTCTTCCGTGGCACATTTGTTCAGGCTTTGTGTCTTTAATTGCTCCAATTCATTAGATCACAAGATTCAGGTCTTTGTTCTTTTTCTTCCTGATCACTTTTACTTTTCCATGGTTTCCATGGAAGCCGAAGGATGTTTTAAAACTCTACTCAATGTGAACAGTATTGTATGAATGTGTGAAAATGACACTCTGTATTATTATGTTCTTAAGCCAGCAAAGTTCCTAATTAAGTAAAATTGATGCATCAAAGAGAAGTTCTTTTCTTGGTACTGCTTATGTCTTTAAATCCTCTCTCCCTGCCCAAATTATAAGTTCTATTTCCAAAATACTGTGACTGTAGGTTGTGTTTTTATTAGAAGACTTTGTCACGTAATGATCACATTTCTGTGATCCCAGGAGATTTGAAGGAAGTGAAGTGACCTTCACTATGTATACATTAGTTAAATTCACATACGCAACTTGGTCTAGGTGATCGTGCTCTGGCAGGGGGATTGGACTAGATGATTTTTGAGGTCCCTGTCCATCCTTAATGTTCTTTAATTCTGTGAATATTTGGGTACCATCTGCATTCTGAGATAGAGATGGAAGATGTCTAGTTTAATGTTTTTACAGCACCATCATTGTAAATATTTTATTATTTCATTTTAGCCAGAAAGTGAGATTTCCACCACAGTAGAAGATTACAGTTCTGAGGTAAGACTCAAACAACATTTTTCTAACTTTAACTTTTTCTTGTATGCGTTTACTGCAATGCTTCGCTTTTTTCTTAAAATAAAATAGAAGGAAAGAAAGAGCAAGTGTGATTGATATAGATGAAGCTGTTGCCTGTCATTACTGGTATGAGTAATGGACCGTAGAACATTATGTCAGCTACATAATGGGATGGCTTCTGTGTTAGTCAGTAATGCAGTAGATACATGAGCTATTGGAACAATGCCCTCATTATGGTTGTATTAATGCTTCACGTTGCCTTTGGAGTTGTGGCCATGTATAATTTCTACTAATTGTCTGTGGGAAACTATTCAACAACTTGATGGCATTGATTGCTTCCATTATCTTAAAATGCTGTGTGGTTTGATCGTTTCTTTAAGTGTTTTAATTGTTTGCTGGGCCGTGTAACTGAGCACATCATAAGATGTTGAGGAATAAAGACATGTCAGCATTAAAGGTGAACTGCAAAGCTTTAAAAACAGAAGTTATTTATGTTATTTAGTATTTATGGATGTGCAAAGGCATCTGTATGGGTGAACCACTGGAGCCATGAGACAAAACACAGGATTGTTCACATTTACTAATCCTCTGTATTTGTGCCACCGTCTTCAATTATTGCAGATGAGTGAAAAGCTGGTTTTAAATCAAGATCTTTTTAAGCTAATAATTTGGACCAAATTGTCTGTAGGCTCTGGTAGAGCAGGATCTCTGTCTTGCTCCAGGTTGCCAGGCTACTCACAAGTCTCTCATCAGCACAGAAACCTTCTGTGCAATTTGTTGTCATGCTTTGAATTGTGCTTTACCGGAAGGTATTAAGGCATTTGAAAGGAGAAGGTGTCAGATGAGAAACAGCGTGGACTACCATGTTATTATGGTTTACTCCTGTGATGTCTGAGATGCTGGGTCCTGTGAAACGAGGCAGGATTTCTCAAGTTCAAGACATCCATTTTAACTGTGTATAGAAAAATCCCTTTTTAAATAAGAGGTCTATTGTAGAAATTTCAGCTGCTAAAGAGTCTGGGACATCTAATGAGATAAGGCTTTTACGTCTTTCCTAGTAACTCTTGTTATAAAGCATCTAAGAGTCTTTGATTGTTGCACACAGCAGTGATTCACAGGAAAAGCCTGTCTACTGTGACAGATTACAAAAGTCACACACTACATCTTTATTAATTAAGTCTATATCAAATGGGACTTAAAAAAGAAAGCGCTTAAGTTTCTGTTAAACAACGGGTGTTATTAATCTGGTACACGTGCCAAAATCTGAATAAAGACATAGGTGTCAGGCACTGTGTAGACCTTCTACGTCTGACTGTCAAGTGAACATCTGGCATCACACAAACCATTGTGTGTTGCAGGGCAGAGCGTCTAGAAATTGCCTTCCCTGCTGCTTGCTGCGATTTGCTTTAATCTTTCTAAAATAAGGTAGTAATCTCTCTACAGTGTTGTCCTTTTCACTGAGGAAGCCAGGAACTGAAGGGCACTGTGTCAGCTCTTCAAATCCCTGGCTAATGCAGGTTTATTCGTTCTCTTAGTACAAACTCGATGACTATATTGATCCAACTTATAACAGGGTACTTCCATGTCAAGTAACTTATTGATTTGCTCAGTCATGGTAGTCCATTTTAATAAGCCCTGATCTAGACTGTGAGCAGATGCCTGAGCAGTATACCTTCTTTTTTTGATGTAAACACATAGAATTTGGGTCTGAAATGCTACGATGCCTCTCCACCTTTAGTAGCACTACTTTTACTTTAGGCTCTGAGATCAAAAACAGCTCTGAGGGGAAATAGAGCTGCTCTCGCTTTCTCAATTTAAAACACTGGTCTGCTCTTTTAAAAGCCTGTGTGGATGTGTCATGGTGACTCACAAATGCACTGCATATTCTTTTCACTCGGATGATTTTTTTTTGGTGTTTGCCTTTTGAAGGTTTGTCATTATTGGTTTGCGTAGTCTGTAGAGCAAATATTCTCACAGAAGCAGAAAAGGGTTGCAGTGTTAGGTGAGTGAAGGAGTGTTTGGTGTGTTTTCAAATATTTGATGTTAAGTGTATAATTCTTGCTCTTTTTCAGTTTTAAGAAATTCCTTCAGTGCAAGGATGAGAGTCTATGATGCTGCCTTTCATCCAGTACTAAGAGATGGTTGACTTGTAGTAAAGTTTGAGGTGCATAAATACCTTCTAGAAAGCGTAACCGTGTTTAGTAATATATGTAAATATCAAACCTATAATTTAAAATTGAATAGTACTGCATTTTAATAATTTGGAATGTAAAGCTTTGCATTTATCTTTAAATCTGAATTCCTTTGTTCTTTCTAGGCGTTTAAATGTGTAATATGCTTTTTGGTTTCAGACAATAGTAGCTGTTTTTGCAATTTGGAACTGTCACTTATGCTTTGATGCTATTTACTACATATAAAGCTATTTTATATTTCAAGTGAAGTAAATTTTTGTAACATAGAAATTCCCGTGGGTCTGCAGGCATCACCACATTAGATTAAAATGAATGGAAAATAGAAATCAAGCTTTATTTCAAATAATAATATATTTAGGAATTGTCTTTATACAGGTAAATGGTTGCAGTTTTGTGCCAAGAACAGCTATACCTGCAGACTTAATCAGGGTACAGTATTGCAAACTGAATCATCATGCTAATGGTGAACACTAAAAACCTCAATTTGTTTTGTACAAAAACTGTGTGGCTGCCTAATCCTCGATTTTTTTGCATGCTGTGCTCTGCATCTGCATTGTTTGATGTGAAATAATACTGAGTACCATTAAACTGGGAATGCAAAACAAGGTATTACCTTTGTTAAGGCTAAAGATTATAAACCAGGTCTTGCAGAAATGCTTTTTGAGATGTGAATTACACTAACAAAGGTTGCCATGGCAACAAGATCTCCGATGCTGTATTGTATGTTAATGTACTAGGGTGGCATTTGACACGGGATTTTATATTTGAATTTTATTACTCATAAGGCATAAAAAAATGGCATGTTAAGGAACTTGGATTGATTTAGGAAGAAGAATTTGGAGTTGGAGAAATTTGTTCTGAGCATGGAATGCAGCACTCTCACCCGCAGCTAGAGGTGATGGAGAATGAATTGGCTGGGAAACAGCAAGAGATTGAAGAGCTAAACAGAGAACTAGAAGACATGAGGGCAGCATATGGTACAGAAGGATTGCAACAGGTATAATTACCTTACGTTGCCTTCTACTTGCTATTCGGTTATATGCAAAAATGCAGAGCATTACCTGAAAGAGCTCACCGTTGATGGCAGCTCTTCACACTGCAGCCTATGTGTAGTACAGGATCGCATACAACTTCTTTTGGTTGCATACCACGTGCTCTTAATTCTTTGTATGGCTTTTACGTTGTGCATCCTTTTCTCTGTATATTGTGATGAAATTTCCAGCCTTCTTCACAGTGACTTTCTTCAAATCAGAAACAGGAAGACAATTTTCTTCAACAAAAGCCCGAATTCTCCTCTAACTGTGTAAAGACTGCCCTTCTCTAATGACTTTCCTGTTCCTCTGAGATAAAAAACCATTTGTTTTACTTCCTAAGGAATGATATAACTGAGTTGATCCCTGAACCAGAAAGGTTCTCAGGGTGGAGTACAAGGCAACTGTGTCGCAATGTTTTAATAAACTTGTAATAACTTATGATTACAGGGAAGTATTTATTACTTCAGAAATACTGTTGGGATTTTATAGTTAGCTTTTGAAGCACAGGATATTAAATACTTCTTTTTCCAGATAAAGCAAGAGGTGCAATGCACAATGTGTGTTTTGTCACACTTGATATCTTACTTATCTCTGCCTTTAATTTGGACTCAGATCACATCATCGTGTGTTCCTGTTTTTTACCAAGTAGTGTAGAATACAAAAATCACTCTAATATTCATTTTCACCTTCATTATTATTGTACAGTTATAATTTTCTCTGCTTTCATTTGTTTGGTTGGTTTTTTTTCCATGAGAATGGGTGTCATGTTTTTCACCACATGACACTGATCTTTAAAGGGGTTGTCCTGGAGGAGGTGCTTTAGCAGTCCTTTGTCTGTTGGTTCAGCAGTCCTTAGCTGGTGAATCTCAGGCATTTTAAGTCAATTGTACTGTGTCTTGTTTTTCCTGAAAAAGGTGACAGTGAAAATGTATTTTTTTCCTAATTGGAATGACGATTTTTTTTCTTAAAAAAAAGGTGTATTAAAGCAAAACAGGCTGTGGTGCAATAATATTTCAGCAGTTACAGCATACTGTTGTGTGACAGTGGTAAGCTGAGCATTGAGCATCGTTGTATGATAAATCATACAACATACAGCACACGATGTATGACAGTTCTCAGCTGAGAAATGCTTACGGCTTATTTTTCAGAAGAAACAAAATAATTGTAAAAGCAGGGAGTGTGGAAGATGTGTGCTTTCAGTTCTGTCTGTCTGAGTTTGATTACAAGCAGTTGAAGGTGATCATGTAAGTGTGCGTGGATCAGAACAGATAAATTTAGTTATAAATTGCCTTAAATGAAAGGTGTGACACACTTAAGTGTTTGGTCATTTCTGGTTTATTATATCAAACTACATCTATTGAATTAAATAACATTAAGTCTGGTATTTCTACTAGATCCACACTTTCAAAGTAGGTGTTTGCTGCAGTGTTCCGAAAAGAACTCAAATTCTTTGCGTAATTCGGCTTGTGTAAGGATTTTGTGTCCCACTGAATTCTTGTGTCCCAATCTTTCGTATGACTAAGCTTCATCTGGCAGTGGTACGATTTTATTTCAAGACTCAGCATATAACCTGGGGAAGCTGCTTATGTTGGGAAGCATTGTAAACAAAGTCTGTGCAGAAGGTATTTGATGGTTTAAGATACGTGCAATACTTAGAGATCAATCTTCCACCAGCCTTGAATGAGCTCAAATTGACAAAATTAATCACATCTCTATTTATATAAATAGACAGACATGTGAAAATACTCCCAATTAGTATTTTAGAATCCTACAAAGAAATAAGATACTTGCAAACTATTTCTTTCTGTACTTTTATAATTTCTTCATCATTGCAAGTTACGAAAGATTCATCTATTAAATGCTGTGTACCAGCTTGGACTGTTTTTCTCATGTATTTATGAGTAATTTCTCTGGGTTCACAGTGCAAGACACTGCATGTTCTCTGTTATGTACTTGTAGGTCAATGAATGGAGTTTATTGCTCTTTCAGTGAGAGATGCTGTACTGAATTTATTGTAAGGAAAACGTTTGGACATGTCTAGTTTGGACAAAATTGGTGACACACTATATAAGTAGATCCTCTGTCTTCATTTATGATGTTTACATGGCCATGCTTTAAAACAGACTTCCATATTTAACTAATTAACCTTCTTAAAGGTTGATATTTTGTTCTTTAGTTAACAGATTTTATTGAGCTCTCATACACTGTTCAATGAGGGGGAAAATCTGTTTCTGAAATATCTACAGATAGAGTTTGAAAACATAAGTGGTCCACTAGGTGAATGGATGTTAGGGATAACCTATTCCTACTTTATTAGAACACGCTAGCATTTATTTTCTGCTGTTTGTGGCTTTGATGTGCACTTACAATTTACATTTTGTCTTTTGTAGCTGCAAGAATTTGAAGCTGCTATCAAAAAAAGAGATGACATTATCACTCAGCTCACGACTAACCTACAGCAGGCACGGAAAGAAAAGGACGAAACAATGAGGGAGTTCTTAGAGCTTACTGAACAAAGCCAAAAACTGCAAATTCAGTTTCAGCATGTAGGTTACAACGCTACCAATATGTATTGGGGTTTAAAGATTGGTGGAACTTTGGAGGGTCCACAAGTAGCTGATCCATGTGGAAATGCAGAATTGGTGATGCTTTTTTTGAAGTATTGGTCTTTTAGTATAGTCTTTTAGTATATTTTCAGCAGTTACTCTGCTGGTCCTATATCACAGTACTTGGTTTATTGTACTAAGTCACTAGAAATAACATTAGTTTGTTTTCTTCCATAACAGGCACCCTGTTAATCTTTGTGACTACAGCCTATAGTGTAGCATGCTGCTGTCCACTGTTGTATTTTGTTAAGCTTTATAGAGCTTTTTTGAAATTCAGGTGGATTATATGCTGAGGCCCGACCTTTTTTAATCATAACTCCGATTTGGGGGACAATAGTTACAAACAGTTTGTGTGATTACGGGGAAACGTTTCTCAGCAAGTGTTGTCATGCTACCGCACCATAAAACAGTTTTATATAAAATAGTATTTATTGATTGGCCACCCCAAGTGAATAAGGATGTTTCAGTTCCTCCTAAAAATGTTGTGATAGTCTATGGGTTTGTGATAATCTATGGGTTTGTGATGTAGAAGAAGAAAAGTAGAGATGACACTTTCTGTAGTACAAGCTGTTTGTGAAAAACTGGGAATATTTAAGTTTTCTTTTTCTTAAAATTCCAGTTGCAGGCAAGTGAAGCCCTAAGGAACACAAGCCACAGCTGCACAGCTGCTGATTTATTGCAAGCCAAGCAACAGATACTTTCACAACAGCAACAGCTAGAAGAACAGGAATGTCTGCTAAAGAATTATCATAAAAAGAATGAAGAATCTGAAGTGCAGATTACACAACTTCAAGACAAAATCACAGCATACGAAATGGTAAGTTCTGAGCTAGAAAGATCACTCATCTTAATCTCTTTTTTTCTTTCCATGATTTTGTAGTTCCTTTGTAATTTAAGGGTTAAGGCACCAATGAGGCATGTGCCACATGGGATGCATACAGAGACTGTAAGTTTTAAGATCGCTTCTGTTAATTAACACATATGTGTATAATTTAAAACTGAAATTTGTATGTCAGTATTACGTATCATGGTTTTTTAAACTGCAGAAATATTTTCAATGAATGTTGGAGTGATTGTAGCATGATTTTGCTACAAAAAAAGAAATTAAAAATAGCTTAGTTGAACAATATTTTCTAAGAAAAGAATTAATTCTTTTCTGCGGGTTTTATTTTTGTTTTAATTTAATCTTAAAAGTACCTTAAAAAAAATTAATGTTCATTAGAAGTGACAAGGCACAAACCTTTCAGTAAATTGCACCAAGTATCTTAAGTATCAGAGCACAGGAGTAGAGGGGTGCAGGGATTGTCAGTTAGTCCAAAGCTAAAACATTCAAACAAGGTCAACAAATAATGGATATTTCGATTTAGTAAATGGTCACTGGCCTTCTAAAGAAAGGCGTTGTGTTTAAATAGCTCTAGAAATGTTCTCACGTGTTCAGATAATGGACTAAAATGAGTACATGATGTTTCTCATTTTTTTAAAGGAAAAACACAACAGGGGTGACGATCTGAGTAAACTACAAGAAAAAGAAGAATTAGTTGAACAACTGGAAGCAAAACTTGGAGAAGAAGAAAAAAATTCATTTCAGCTTAAGGAAAAATTATCAGATGTCCATAAATTACTTGAAGAATCGCAAGAACAGATTTCACTGAAGGACCAGGAGCTAAGTAACGTGAGAGCTGAACTAACCACGTACAAGCAGAAAGAAAGGCAATGTTCTGATGAAATAAAACAGTTAATGGGAACTGTGGAAGAGTTGCAGAAACGGTGTTATAAAGACAGCCAGTCTGAAGCTGATATTGTGCAAAGAATGGAATTGGAAACACAAAGGAGACTGGCACAACTTCAGGCTGAGTTAGATGAAATGCACGGCCAGCAGATTGTACAAATGAAGCAAGAATTAATTAAACAACACGCAGTGGAAATAGAGCAGCGTCTCTCACAACAAAGAGTGGAACTGGAGAGAACTTCAAGTCTTGGTTTGAATGAGAATGTTAATAAGGATCAAATGCATTTAATGAATGTCAGAATTAATGAATTGAATGTAAAATTGCAAGATGCTGATAACGAAAGGGAAAAAATAAAGCAAGAATTATCGCAACACATGGAAACAATTTCAGCAGAGAAGTCTCTTCAACAAAGTAAAATTGAAGAACTTCTCCAAGAACTAAATTTTTCAAGAGAGCAGGTTCAAAGAGCCAAACAAGCTATCTTGGATATGGAATCTAGATTAAACGAAGCTGAAAAATACCAGTTTGTGATTGAAGATTTAAAAACACAGTTGGCTTCTGCTTCTGAATTTAGAAAGGAATTGGAATTAAAACATGAGGCAGAAGTCACAAATTACAAAATAAAACTTGAAATGCTGGAAAGGGAGAAGGATGCTGTTTTGGACAGGATGGCAGAATCTCAAGAGGCAGAATTAGAGAGACTGAGAACAAAGCTTCTGTTTAGTCATGAAGAGGAACTTTCCAGGCTTAAAGACGACCTGCAAAAAGAACATACGCTAAGCATGGAAAGCCTTAAAAATAACTTGAATATGCACCATAAACAGCAGTTAGATGAGGTACAAAGTGAGATGGGTCAAAAGATAGAAGCCATGCAATATGAAAAGGACGACTTAATCACAAAGCAAAATCAGTTGATATTAGAGATTTCAAACCTAAAAGATTTACAGCAGTCTATTGTAAATTCTAAATCTGAAGAAATGACACTTCAAATCAACGAGCTGCAGAAGGAGATCGAGGTTCTTAGGCAAGAGGAAAAAGAAAAAGGTACCCTTGAGCAAGAAATTAAAGAGTTGCAGCTTAAAACTGAGTGGATGCAGGAACAAATGAAGGAGAGAGAGGATAACTTTCAGAAAAAATGTTCAGAGTTTGAAACACAAAATAACCTTCTTAAGGGTGAAAAAGAAACTCTGGAAGAGAAACTAAAAAGTATGTTGGTAAGCTCTGAAGAAAATGTCATTTTTAGCAGCAGTGTTAGCTCTAAGTCAGAAATTTTGGACTTGCAGAATAGAATAGAGAAGCTGATTTCTGAAAATGAACAACTTAGAAACCAAAACAATCAACTGCAAGAAGATGCTGAAAGGCAAAAGAGTACCTTCTTGCTTGCTGAGCAAAAACTTGAAGCTAGTTATAAAGAGCTGCAGAAAGAGTGTGCAAGTCTTCTGAAGGCAAAAACAGAATTAGAAGAGAACAAGAATAAGCAGAAAACTGAATATGAAAACACCCTCAAAGCTTTGAATGAAAAACTTCATCACTTACAGAGCAATAGACTGGTTTTACTTAAATCTAGTTGTTCTGGTTCTGAAGGGCATAAAGAAATCAGGGCGTCTAGGGCAGACACATTTGAAGCTGGAGAAGTTGTTGAGAAAGATGCAACAGAACTTATGGAGAAGCTTGAGGTTACTGAGCGTGAGAAACTGGAATTATCCCTAAGAGTTTCCGATCTCTGTGAACAGTTGAAGTCAAAGCGTAGTGAAATCTGTCACTTAAATGAAAAAGTTAAATCCTTATATGATGAGAAAGAAGAAGTTACAGCAAAATGCAAAGAACTAGAACTCATAATTAGCCGTGCTCAGAGAGGAAATAGCAGCAGTAATCAGCCTAAAACTAAGTGTTCTAAAAGAAAAGCTCTAAAGACTGGTGCTCCAGCATCTGATAACAGAAAGAAAATCCATGGTTCAAGGAGTAAAGCTGATGAAGGAATAAATGTAAGAAGCAATCTAAGTTCAGGTAAAGATACCAGTCATGAGGTTAGAAAAAGAAAGGAAGCTCAACAAACATTGGAACCAGAACAGCAGTCTCTTGCAGAACATTATCACGGGGTGACAGACAGGCTGACAGATGAAACATCTTTAATAGCCATTACACAGAGTGAAAACAATCTTCAGCAGCAAGTGGATGCACTGAAATCAGAACAGGTACGTTACATAAAGCAGTACAGAAAATAATTTCTTTACAATGAACGTAGGAGCTTGGACTGTAGGAAATTTGCATCACCAACAAGATACAGAAGTTAGAGATGTCTTGAGATTCTAACCAGCTTTGCTGGAGAAGCTTTGCTTGTGTGCCTTGGAATTGTAAATGGTGGCATGGGAAGGATTGTTATTTGCCAATAAAAATACCTAAGTATTGAATTACTGATATTTCGTTAGGTGCTGGAATCATAATTCTGGCTTTAAAATTAAATGCAGTGATGAAGTTCAATAACAAAACTGCAAATGGGTGCAGTTAAGGTTTCTGTAGAAGTAGATGTGAACCAGCCTTCTACTGTTCTTGCACAAGCTACAGGTCTTGGAAAAATGTGAAATCTTTTTTTTTAAGATTAGCTGATAATGCAGTCGTGTTTCTACATTGGGAGTGAGTTTTCTTAACTTACTCCATTTGTATGAGGGTATCATTCATCAGGGTTTTATTGCTGCAAAAGAGGAATTGAAGTTTAGGTTTTATTTTAAATTGAAGACGTTTCGTGCTATTTTGTTACAATTCAGTTTCCCGAACGGTGTCTATTTAAATTTAAATTGTGGGTATTTAAATTTCCCTTCTGCTTACCGTGCATTCCGTTCAACGTGTTATTCATTTCAGAAATTTGTGAAGACAGGACTTTTTTTTGCCTTGTTTTGCACTCTGTAAAATGTCTCTTTTATTCCAAGACTGATTTACAGCTACAGATGGAAGCGCAGCGCATTTGCCTGCCCCTGGTTTATTCGGCTCAGGTAGACCAGGTTCGTGAGTACCTGACAGCAGAAAAAGAGGGCGCGCTCAGCAGGCTGAAAGAGGAACTTGTACGCAGTCACCTACAGGAGATGAGTGAGCTGAAAAAAGTGCATCAGCTGGAGCTCCAGACCTTGAAAATTCAACAAGCAGGTGACTTGAGCAAAACGATGGGAGTCAAGCTCTTGGTGTTTTTAAAAGAAAACAGAAGAGTTTGTGGATGTAGCTGAATGATAAATTGTTTTTATAGATTGTTATGAAGTGGGTTTATACCAAATTATGTACCTACTGCAAGTGCGCTCAGGGTACTTAAAAATGAGCAAACAAAGTAAGGCTGTAAGCCTTGCTGAAATGATCAGCAAATATATCAGTAAAACATTTTTGGGCTGGTTCCATTCTCTGTTCTTTGAACTTTTGCGTTGGCTTCCTGATCACACGAAAGTTCTTTTGCTTCTACTTCTTGCTTCAGAGAGTTTTATGTTACCATGCTGGTTTTCTCCACCTGCTTTCTGTCACCCTGTGATTTTACCCCCTTGTGTAAATTTTTGCCACAAGGTCTTTGCCCTCCAGTGCTTTTCTGTAAAGTTTGACTTTTCCAGAGCTCACTAACAACACAAACCCATTTCTTACCACTTTCTCCTCTTGAACATGTAGTGCTAGTGAGATTGAACCTGTCTGTGTGATGGAACAAGACCTGGAACAAAAAGTGTGTGCTGCTAAGAACTAAAGAGGCAACCTCACCGAGACAGATTCGGTCTTTGAAAAGTTGTGCTTCTAGATTTTAGCAATAATATAAATAATTTCTGTTATAGATTATGAAGTCACATCTACGGAAAGACTTCTAGAGAAGCTGAATGAAGCTGTAACTGAGGAATGTTCTAGGCTTACTCAGGTAAGACCTCACCAAAGAGTCATTTTAAAATTGAATGTTTGAAAACCAAAATTGTACAGGTCTTCGTATCTTTCTACAAGGTTTGCAACAGGTTTTCTTTGCGGCTTTTCAGTTATGTCAAAGTAGAGATTTTATCCTTGTCCAGAGAGTTCTTTAGTCTTATATCTAACAGATATCTTATATCTTTTTATGTATATGTATATAAAAAAAAATATATAAGTAATATTATATCTTAAATCTAATCTTGTCTCTAATATTATTTGCTAGTTCAGAAGTACTTTTTTCCCCTTCCTGTGTTATCTCTGGCTGTAAGTTTCTGATACATTGACGAATAGGACATCACAGGTACTTTCTAATCAGCAAGTTACTTATTAAACTTACTTCTGGATAAATTAAGTTACTTTAATCATCAATTATAAGTCATGATTTTCCTGTCTCAAGTTTTTTAGACATTTCCCTTTTCTGCTGGACTTTTTTCAACATCTTTTGAGTAAAATTGATAGAAACTTTTTTATTTAAGCCAACTTAGGAGAGATTAGCAGGACCCTACATCAGCTCACAGAAAAGTAGCATCTGAGTGAGTCTTTGGCGTTAGTTCCATGTATGGTTCTGTGTTGAGCTTTACACAGAATGACAGAATCATGGAACATTAGGGATTGGAAAGATCATGTAGTCCAATCCCTGCTTTTGGCGAAATTCTGATTGAGCTTTTGTAAGTTGAATTTGGTGTCTACTGAGTCCAAAATCTTAAAATAAAGAATCCCACTCTGTGCTTTTCAGACGGGCCAAGTTTCTTTTTAAGACTTGTTTATCTTCAGAAATCCTATGGATAAATCTTCTGTTTGCCTACTTATTGGAAATATGGCAGCTATTCTGCTGGCCACGTAGCACCATCAAACAGGAGGCATTCTGTTTATGATTTGCTTGAGTTTTTTCCTACCATTCATTTTTAACCTATTTATTCAAAACTTAAAAATAAGATTAACTTAAAAATACGATTAATATCTGAAAAGATAGATCTCTGCCATAGGAAGTCTTTCTTCTTAGTGAAATTGCATTTTAAGAGAAGGAGATGTTTATGGTGCAGATTTGCTTTTGGAGTTAGTTTTTAAAAATATTAGAAAATTATTTAAAAGTCTTTCTACACAAAATTTTAATACTTGGCAGTTCCAAATTAAATAGCCATGAGAAAAATCTGTTTATTTATGTTTTAGCTGTAGAAACCTTTCCATAGCCATTTATTTTACCAGAAGTCTTAAAGATCATCTAGTTTCTCAAGACTCAACTTGAGAACTTCTCAAGAAGACTTACACCACCGTTTCCACAAAAGATACTACTCAGAAAATACTATTTTTCTCCAATTATTTTTCTTGGAACTGATTGATACATTAGAAAACAATTATTCACTTTTCTTCTTCATTTGTTGTGCAGATTTTGTGTGAGAATCAGAATAAACCTTCTTCAGCTGCTGTTGAATCTGATGATAGACAACAGGATGTTTTCCATAGAACTGCTGCTGTGAAAGAAAAGCTGAGTGTAGAATTACCAGTGCACAGGGGTCAAGTTCAGGGTAATGGCGTTGTACTATCATTCTGGTTTGAACAGAATACTGATTTCAGCTATTTCAGATTGGCTCTTGTTCAGTTGCTAATTAATGTGCCTAAGTAGCTGCTTTAGAGTTTTCCTCACTATTCTGAACCACTTTCAGTTTTTATTATGAGTTATTTTCTTACACTGTTTTCAAGATAGTAGAAATGGGTGGGAAAAGTAGTTTTTAAAATGTAATTCTCCTTTGGTAGAAGTTAACAGCTTTAGCACTCCACCCCCCCATATATGAATACTACACAAAAATGCATCCAAAATATGGAAGGGGCCTCACTTGTTTCGATAATATGTACTGTTAATCAGTGTTTATCTGTGTAATTTAGCTGTGCAAGAGTGTATGGATGCGCTTCTCCGCAAGATAACAGAAGAATACATTAGGTTGAAAGCACTTCAGACTCAGCTGATGAAGGATTGTACAGAGGTAAACTTTCTATAGCATATGAGTATATAAACAATTGAATTTTCTCTGTTGCATGAATTCATAGAATCATAGATTTATTCAGATTGGAAAACGCCCTTAAGTTCATCAAGTCCAACCAATAACCCAACTCTACAAAGGTCACCACTAGACCAGATCTCTAAGCACCACATCTAAACCATCTTTAAACACATCCAGGGATGGTGACTCAATCTCCCCCCTGGGCAGCCTGTTCCAGTCCTAGAATCATAGAATCATTAGGGATCGGAAGGGACCTCGAAAGGTCACCTAGTCCAATCCCCCTGCCACAGCAGGATCACCTAGACCAAGTCACACAGGAACACATTCATATTGTTTTCTAGAAGGTCTAAGCACCTGCAGCACAGGCTTTAAGATGAAAGTACCTTCCCCACTGTAAGTCACCATAGAATCATAGAATAACTCAGGGCTGGAAGGGACCACAGGATCATCCAGTTCCAACTCCCCCACCATGGGCAGGGACTCCCCACCCTAGAGCAGGCTGGCCAGAGCCTCAACCAGCCTGGCCTTACACACCTCCAGGGATGGGGCCCCAACCACCTCCCTGGGCAACCCATTTCAGGCTCTCACCACTCTCACGGTGAAGAACTTCCTCCTCACATCCAATCTAAATCTACCCAGCTCCAGCTTTGCTCC
>JAOXOE010027337.1:0-18678 GCA_028565055.1 Phoeniculus purpureus
TCTGCAACAATCAATCAATCAATCAATCAAAAGCCAGTTTGTGCATTTACCATGGGCATTTCTGAAAATGGGGGGGGGGGGGGGTGGATAGCCTACCTATACAGGGGTTGAATAAATAGCTTTAAGGAATTTTTACCTCCTTCTCTGCCTTTTCTCCACAAGTAACTCATCCGTGTTATAAAAATAATTTTTTAATAGGATGTTGTTTTTAGAAATAATTAAAATACAAACCAAAAAGTAAGGCAAGGTTTTACAGGCTAACTCTTCAATGCCAGCTGGTATGTTTCTGCACATACACATTGTGTCTGAATGCTGCTTCTTTCCTTGGCTCCACCTTGGTCACTTATAGGGTGACCTGTACAGCTCTGCAGAGGCACAGGGCTGAGCTTCACACCCTTTCATCCGCTCAGTTTGTAGTGTTCTGTTAGCAAACTGAGTCTATGCTCAGTTAAATCTCCTAATGCTTCTGTATTCCTGTGTTACAGAGTATTTCTCTAATGTTAGTTTAGTGGAAGAGAGCATTAGTTCTTTATATTGATGGCATTACATGATTTGAGAGTTTTTAAGTGTTCTGGTTTGAGTTAGAACAGAGGAGGTTTAGGTTGGATGTTAGGAAGCCCTTCCTCTTGGAAAGGGTGATAAGACACTGGAGTGGACTGCCCAGGGCAGTGGTGGAGTCCCCATCCCTGGAGGTGTTTAAGGACAGACTGGCTGTGGCCCATAGTGCCCTGGTCTGGCCAATGTGGTGATGCTAGGTGCTGGGCTGGATGACCTCAGAGGTATTTTCCAGCCTCAATCATTCTGTGATTCTGTGTGATTCTGTCTATCTCTGTAAGCTACAGGTTTTTCGGTGCCACACACCTCCTTTCTTGTTTCTACACGTTTCTTAAATATTTTTCCAGCTATTATATAAAAAACTTTCTTTGTTCTCGTCTTTGGAATTCCACCCTAAACTGCGTTACCAGCACAAATATAACCTGATCATCCCATATAGGCTTGAACCTGCACTGGGATACTGTCAGAGCTGAAGTGTTGAAATGGCATGGCATTGAGTTGCCAGCATGATCATCGGTGTTTTCTAAGTTGCATCCAAACAGCAATCCCTCATGCAGTGTGTTGGCACAACTGGGGTGTTGGCATCACCCCTAGGATCACTGTGACAGTTGTGGTTGTAGTGCTGTAGTAAACAGGACTGGAAAAATACTTTAAAAGGCCATCCTTCATGTCTAATAAGGATTAATTAAGCTCAATATGACTCAACAATGCACTCTGGAGCTAAAACATCTGCAGTACCCAGAAGTGCATTAAGCATAGTATAGATAACCAATCAAAGGAAGTGATTGTCCCAGTACACTTTGCCTTGTTGTTGCCTCCTCTGTAGTGCGCACAGTTTTGGGGAGCCACAGTATAAGACAGACATTGAAATACTCGAATGTGTCCAGAGGAAAACAACAGAGATAGAGAAAGGACTGAACAGCCTGACTTAAGATAAATGACTAGGGATATTTTGTTCAGCTTAAAGAAGAGACTGAGGAGTAACTTCTGGTGTCTACAGTTTCCTCATAAGGGAGAGCAGAGAGGAAGATACTGATCTGTTCTGCTTGATGTCTGCTCATAGGACACAAGGAAATGGCCTAAAGCTGCCCCAGAGGAAGATATTATTGGATATTAGAAAAAAGTTCTTCACTGAAAGGGTGGTCAAGCAGTGGATCTAGTTTCCCATGGAAGTACTCATAGCCCCTCTGTGTCAAAACGTATTTGGACAATGTTCTTATATAGTGTAAGTTGCCCTGTGTGGAGTCTGCAGTTGGCCTTGATGACCCTTGTGGGTCTTTTCCAATCCAGGATATTCTATGTTTTTATGATTCTAGTTCTATGAAAACTGAACCAGATAAATGGCTCTCTAATTTAATCAATTTCTAAAAACCTTTAGCTATCCAATTTCCATAGACTGCCTAAGTAACTCATTGGGGTGCTTGACCATCTTCCCATCAGAGGAATGCCCAGGTTTCATCTTTTGTATGCCCAGGTTTATTCTTTCTTTCTGCAGAATGTACCTATCATTTTCCACCTTGTTCATAGTGCAGAGCAAATCCTTTGCCACAATCTGTCTGAATATGATTAATTTATATTTCTAAACTCTTTTTTCTTTGGGTCCCATAGTGTATTCTCTTTCAAGATTTTGTGTATGGGTTAATTTGGGACCCCTGCCTGACATGACATGACAGCTTAGGGGACCATTGCAACCAATGGATATCCTTTCTCCATGGCTCTATGAACAGCATGTGGGAGGGCTGAAGCTCTTTCTTTGCTTCCTTAGTCTATGTGTGGACCAGGTGCTGTTATCTGCTGCTTCCATCCCACCACATGAACCTAGTGAAAAGACAATCCCCCTTCATCCTTTTTCCCTGATAATTTCTAACTTCCCTTCTTTGCAATTTTCTTCACCTTTCCCTCATTCCCAACTCAGTATCATTTTATCCCCATACCCATTTGTTTCCTTCTTTCCTCCCTTGGTTGTTAAGTGGAGGGAAAGGAGAAGGGTAAGTTGTTTTCAGTTCATGTCGGGAAACCTTTTGTTAGGTTTTGTAGGACTCCAGTTGGCTGCTGGCTCTTTGTGACTCCAAAAGGGGCAGGGTAGGTCCATTTGTCAGTCGCTTACAGTGGGGGGGTTCTTTCCTTTTTCTGTTTCTTATTCTTTGTTAATAAAACTTGCTAAAATTTTTCTTTACTATAATATTGTCCTCAAGGTGTTTTGTGTGTTTTGAAGACCCTGGGAAACCACCACAACTGTGATGGTCAGTTTTCTGCTCCGACCAACCCAACAAGCTTTTTGAAGTGTGCTGATCATACATCCGTGTTAGTAAACTAAAAAGAACCAGCTCTACTTTCATGACCCTGAGGTAAATCAGCAAAACTCCAGATAGCCACAATAGGATGTCATGATGCCAGATCACAGGCTGGACTTGATGATCTGAGAGGTCTTTTCCAGCCTCAATAATTCTGTGATATTTAATTCTTTAAAGTTTCCTAACAGGCTTGCTATAACCAGATGACCTATTAGGAGTGGTACATGGCCCATGCTAGCTGTAAGACTGTGCTTAGGGCTTTTCTGTGTGAAGAAAGGTAGAGGTTCTATTAGTAATTTAATACTAGAGGTTACTGAGTTACACTGATGTGTGACCACTCAGGTTTAATATCTTTTTCCTCTCCCCCAGAATTATGCAAATATTCTTAATAACATCGCTTTGCTTCCAATCAGCTACATCTCATCCCTTTCTACAGAGAAAAGCACTAAGACATGTATCATTTACCTTGCAAAACCAAGGACAGGACTCCCTTGGGAGCCTACAACAGGAGTCAGCAGAGTCTCTGCAGGAATCCACTGCAGAACCAGCCTGTGATGCATCAATGCCCAAGTCCTACTTAGCATAACCTGATTAATGACAATTTTGTTTCTGGCTTCCTCAGAGCATCATCCCAGTGTCCCCAAGAGCAACACTGCTTTGGTAATGATTACCTGAAGCAGTTAGAACTGTTGGGTGACAAAGCAAAGTAGCACATAGGATGCAATGAAAGATTCTTCCCCTGTACTGGGCATTGCTGAGGCCTCCCCTCTAGTACTGGGGCACTTCTGGGATCCTCACTTCAAGAAAGAGATTGAGGGGCCGGAGTGGGTCCAGAGGAGCAATGAGGCTGGAGAAGAGATTAGAGGAAAAGTCTGATGAGAAGATGCTGAGGGAGCTGGGGATGTTTAGCCCGAAGGAGACTCAGGGGGGCCATTCCCTATCTATTCAACTCCCTGAAGGGAGGTTGTAGTCAGGTGCCCTGTGATGGACAAGGGGCAATGGGTGTCAGTTGGAGCACAGAAATTTCCACCTCAACATGAGGAACAACTTGACTGTAAGGGTTACAGAGCAGTGTAACAGGCTGCCCAGGGAGGGTGTGGAGTCCACTTGTCTGGCGAATTTCAAGACCCATCTGGATGCGTTCCTGTGTGACCTGTCTTAGGTTCTATGATCCTGCTTGAGCAGTTGGGGGGTTGGACTCAATGACCCCTGGAGGTCCCTTCCAACCCCTAATAATATCCGTATCTCTGTGTATGGTAGACATTCGTCTTGAAGCAGAGTTCTTCTGCATTACCTGGCTGAATCTTTGTCCAAAGTTCTTCGTTAAGTCAACCTGAAGTCTGTACTTTATAATAAGGAGAAGAGACACATCAGTCTGAGTATCTTGATTTTTCTCTTTATTAGGTTAGTTTTATCCCTATAGTAAACCTTCTAAGGACTTCTTAAATCCAGATGTGCTTCTGTATGTCTTGCTTCATGCTACAGAACGTTGTTTGTTATGAAACAAACAGCAAAATCCTCTCTCTTCTCTTTTATACTGTGCTTTATAGCCTGTGCTAAATTTGTTAGATCATGCAATTATGGTGTTTAGCTATAATCCCACACTGAGGAGGAGGAACAGCTCTTCATTTCACAGATGTAGAATACTGCAAGATGGGAAATGTTTTATTCTTAAGTTGAAATTACAGAATCACAGAATTATTGACGCTGAAAAAGGCCTCTGAGATCATCCAGCCCAACCCCTAACCTGACATCACCACATTGGTCAGACCAGGGCACTAAGGACAATATCCAGTTTGTCCTTAAACAGCTCCAGGGATGATCGTACTTAACTATACGGCCAAAAAATTGTGAAAGCAAGTTTCTATTCTTGCACAGGAAGAAATTCAACGTTTTAAAATGTCTTTATAACAAAATTCAGCTTGAGGATATTTTTCATTTTTATTTTTAAAACTCACGGTGAATGTTTTGTTGATGAGGCCTTTACAGGAGCTATTTCTTTCTAGAGCAGAACAGCTTCCATAGAAGGCACCTACAACAACTAATTATTCCAGATGTTTTTTTGCATGTCTTGAATTTAAAGATTAATTAACAAAAGTTAACTGCTCTAATGGAAAGATTATGATGACTCCTCTATTTCTCCTTCCATAGGAAATCTGGGCAGATTAAATCTTGTCTCTCTATCCCTGTGAAAAAAAAAGAAAATTAAAACTGTATTTTCTTCAAATGAATTCAAGTGAGAAGACTTGTGCTCCTAGAATCAAATTAAGCGTTTCCTCACTTCTTTGGAATGGAATAACTCACAATTGTGTGATAAGAACTTCTCCCCTGAGATTGCCTAGCTGGTTAAATTGATTCAATATTTTCCCTTTTACTGGCGTTTTACCTTGCAGTGTGATGTTTCACCCACTGAACTGTGTATTTTCTGTTGAATTACAGACTAATAAGTGAATCTGATGCAATGACTTAACTAGAAATGTTTACAGCTCATTATTGTCTGAAAAATGATACAGCAGTAATTTGGAATGACTACAGACTTTAGAGGATTGACTTCCAAAGTCTTCCGTTGAACAGTCCTGTAGCAAGATAATTTTCTGACTTTTTGTTTTCCAGGAAAACATACTGCAAACAGCAGGGTTAAAAATAATGTTTGGCAGTTGTTCAGTTGCTCCTGAGATCCATTTCAATCTAGTTACCTAACAAAGACCAGAAAAGAGACGAGTGATACCTGTAGCTGACAACTTCACTGCAGAGCATCCTTCCTTGTATTGTTGTAACACATACATTGAGGAGGTAACTGGAAAATGAAATCACTGCACAAGGAATAGGTCATCCTGCTTTTAAGTGATAGATAGAACACTAGCAATCTGTTTTGCTATGGGAAGTCTGGATCTGAAAGTTTAGAAACTGTAGAAAACATGGAAGTGGTAAAATTAGTGTTGATATTCTCTTTTTTGATAATGTCTGTATAGTGGCTGGAGATTAAGTCTAATGCATTGTTTATCAAACATGAACAGTTTAATTGTCGTCATACAGAGAAAGCAGAGACACTGAACACCTTCTTTGCCTCTGTCTATACTTCTGGGGGCTGTCCCCAGAAAGCTGAGAACCCAGAGGAAGTTGGGACAGAAGTTTGCCCTGCTTGATGAGGACTGGTTTAGGGACAAGTTGGGCAAACTGGATGTACATAAATCCATGAGCCCTGATGGAATGCAACCACAAGTGTTAAGGGAGACCATGGAAGTCAGTTCTAGGCCACTTTCCATCATCTTTTCTAAGTCATGGGGATCGGCAGAGGTGCCTGGAGACTGAAGGATAGCAAATGCCATTCCAATCTTCAAAAAGGAAACTGAAGGGTGATCCCATTAATGTTTATAATTATGGAAAGGGTGGGTGTAAGGAGGATGGACCCAGGCTCTTCTCAGTGTCATCTAATGATAAGATGTGGGGAAATGGGTGTAAGATGGAACAGAGGAAGTTCCACACAAATATGAGAAGGAAATTCTTCATGGTGAGGGTGACGAGGGACTGGAATGGGCTGCCCAGGGGGGTTATGGAGTCTTCTTCTCTGGAGACATTTGAAACTGGCCTGGCCATGCTCCTGTGCAACTTGGTCTAGGTGATCCTGCTGTGGTGGAGGGATTCGACTGGATGATCTTTCAAGGTCCCATCTAATCTGTAATGTTCTGTGATTCTGTAAGGATCATAGTAATGTCCTACCAGTGTTCTTTATTTATGTCAAAAGATAATTCTCCGTATGATCAGATGCTTAATGCCTGTGGTAGCTGCTCTTTCTTAAAAGAGATGTGACTGCATTTTTAGGAAATGACAGGGTGAAAACTAATGTTGTAAAAGTTTCCTAGCCCTTCATGAATGTTCATAGATTTATATGGAAAACATATTACTAAAGAACTTTTAATAAGGAATCTACTTTAAAATTAAACAAAAAGCATAATATGAGATTATAGAATCAGAGAATGTGTCCAGTTTGAAGGGACTTCCAAAGGCCATCTAGTTCAACCCCCCCCTGCAGTGAGCATGGACAGCTTCAACTAGATCAGGTCGCCTAGAGCCTTGTCCAGCCTCCCTTTGTATATCTCCAGGGATGGGTCCTCAACAACCTCCCTGGACAACCTGTTCCTCTGGCTTATTGACAGCACCTCTTGGTGTCATCTACAAACCTTCTCAATCCCGCTATCTATACCATTGATAGAAATATTAAACAGTATGGGTCCCCATACAGACTCCTGAAGGTCACCACTTGTCACTGCTCTCCATCTCCCTCTGTATTTGATCTTCCAACCAAATACTTATCTATTGAACATTCCACCTGTTGAATTCATAACTCTTTAACTTGGCAAACCATGTTTTTACTACTTGTATTTCTTTATATCTACAGCATTATGTGGAAAAAAAGAGAAAAACAAATTAAAAGGAAAAGTTTAGCTACAAAGAATCCAACAATGCAGTTGCTGATCATGAAGAATGTGATCAGACCTTTGATCCACACACTTTCTTTTGAATGAGAGTTCGTGAAGGCACTTCACTGTATTTAAAATCTAAAGATAGTAGCAACTTGATTGATCTACTCCCCTAGTTAAAATCAAACATTTCTCTAACACTTTGCAGAACTTGGTCCTAGCAGCACGTGAAATCACAAATGTCAGCTCTGACGCTAGTACGACAATTGAGAGTAAAGATGATTGATAAGAAAAATCACATAGTATTTATGATTGAAAGTATATTGTTCATCGCAGCTAAGTTCTCTTGGTAGATTCATAAGCTGAAACAGAATGACGTGGTATTTCTCTGTCATGGGTCTTCCAAGCAATTAGGAAAATCTCAGTGAGGAAAGACTATTTTTCCTGGAAATAATGATGCTGATTGTGTGGCGAAAGAATCTTTTGTATTGACTGTTTGTGACTAAGAGATTGCATTGCAAGGTTCAAGCTAATGAGCTTCAACTTACATGAGCTTTCCTTACAGGTTTAACTGCAAGGTTGGTGCAAGGAACTTCCTTAAACTTCACATACAGGTTTAACTGCAAGACTTATGCAAACAAGAACTTAACAACAGATTTTAACCATTCTTAATGGGTTTAATTAATACATCATTGTTATAGGTTTTCGCAGCTACAATGAAAGAATGCACTGTTACAACTTAAAAGCAAGAATACATTATAACAGCCTAAAAAGTACAGTAAATAATATATATTAGTCCTCAGTTCCTACCTTCAACATACTAAACATCCTCTTACCCCTCCTGTTCCAGTTTTGATATCTCGGGGTCTTCAAAATGCAGTAAAACTGAGGACAGTAAAGTAACATATTTGATTAACTTACTTCTTTTAAACTTACTTTTTTCAGTGGTTTGAACTGATACTTGGGTCATAGTGTTTGAGGGATTTTAGGGTTTAGTTCAGGTTCTGGTTCTCTGAATGGTGCAGCAGCGCCCTGTTTGGTCTAGGGCTAAACCTGCCTGGATATGTTCCTGTGTGACTTGGTCTAGGTGATCCCACTTTGGCAGGAGGATTGGAATAAATGATCTTTCGAGGTCCCTTCCAATCCCTAATGATTGTATGATTCTATAATTCTATAACGGGCAACTCTGGTATGAGCTCTCTACACAGCTGCCAATGGGATGTCTCTATGTAGAAGGGCCTCAGGGCTATTGCAACAGACAAATAAACCTTTAATGTTTCTTTTTCACTTCAGGAAAAAAAAAATCAATGTTGACTTCTGTTACAGCCTAGCTGAACGTCCTCACTTTTATAGCTATCCCCATTCATGAGGCACTTGAGCTACAAAAGACCCCCAAGTAATAGAAATCCCCACCAACAATCTCAAGCACAAAATTGCATAAATGTGTGATATAGACAGGTTGAAGACAGGGCTTGTTCAGCCTGAAGAGGAGAAGGCTCCTGTGGGGGAACCTTATAGTAACCATCCAATCTCTTAAAGGGGCCTGTCAGAAGGTTGGGGAAGACTGTTCACAAGGGCAAGGAATGATAGGATGAGGAGTTTGAAGCTGGAAAATGGTAAATTGAGGCTGGACATCAGGAATATGTTCTTTAATCTGAGGGTGGTGGATCCCTGGAACAGGCTACCTAGAGAGGTGATGGAGTCCCCATCCCTTAAGCCATTCAAGGTCAGGCTGGATGGGGCTCAGGGCAGTCTGGTCCGGTAAGTGATGGCCCTGCTCACTGCAGGGGGGTTGAACTAGGTGACCTTTGAAGTTCACTTCCAACTCTATGATTCTGTGAACACAAAAATATTATGTACATGTCTAACACCCAGAAATGTAAATAACCAGATGTAGGATCATGTTTTATCATGCAATAACATATATGGAATGGTCATACGAAAACTATTCTATGCTGAGATCTGGCAGCTACATTTGTTTTCTTATCAAACCCATTTATTCCAAAACAAAAGATTATTGTGTGGCAACTTCAACTTCAAGGTTCATAGTAGATTCTAAAATTTGAATATATTTCATGGCTAGGTTTCAGTGCTACTTTTCCTCCGTATGTTCGAAGACAAAATGACACACACCACAAGAATATGTGAAAGAGCCCTTAGAGCAGTATATAATCTTTTCCATGGCAACCACATCCTACAAAATTATGAAACCCATGCTGTAGAGAAGGTATCTGAGGACATCCACTTTCATATTATATCTTACTTAACCTAGTAGATGGGAACATGGTTCCTTGTGCAGTCTAATGTCAGCTACATTTAGGAATCAGCCAAGAAGCTCATTACCTGGGGTGAATGGGTAAATCTCTTAATAATTTGAAAAATGTATTTCTTCATGCTTTTCCAGCAGGTGCAGTATAAAAAGATGTGTTCACCAATAGTGAAAGACTGTTCTCCTCACAATTGTCTAAGCATAAGCAGAAAGTTTTTGCTCATCTTCCAGAAAGGTTGGAATCATATAAATAGAGTGAGAAAACAGGAGCTTTAGAATCTTACAGCAGTACATCAAGAATCAACAACTGTTGTACTGAAAAATGGATATTCTTTAAATCAATAGGAGTCGTACAAAGTAATAATAATTTTGTTAAAAATTACACTTCTTGAATTTAAATACTGCAGAACCAATTGCAAAGCTCGTTCCTTAAAATAGTCGTTAGTTCTTTGTATTAACTGCAAAGACTGTTGTGCAGGAGCTGTGGTTGGTGTTTTGTAATCTCAGAATCACATAATCACAGAACATTAGGGATTGGAAGGGACCTCAAAAGATCATCTAGTCCGATCCCCCTGCCACAGCAGGATCACCTAGACCAAGTCACACAGGAACCTGTTCAGGCAGGTTTTAAGTGTCTCCAGAAAAGGAGACTCCACAACCCCCTGGGAAGCCTGTTCCAGAGCTTTGTCACCCTCACTGGGAAGAAGTGCCTTCCCATATTGATGTGGAACCTCTTCTGCTCCAGCTGATGCCCATTGACCCTTGTCCTATCATTGGATGACACAGACGAAAGCCTGACTCCATCCTCCTGAAACTCACCCTTTCCATATTTATGATTTGAGAATTTTGGTGGTTTGTCTTGGAAACTTCAAGTCAAATCTGCAAGCTTAATTTATTTGTCTCTGTGAACAGAAGATGTTTGGGGTGGTGGAAGGGGTTTGGAGCTTCAATTTTGGGTTTCCAGCTCCACCTTCGTTTCCATTGACTCCATCTTCACTTGTTGTCTGTTTTTGTAGAGAGCACATGTCACTGAGTACTGAATGCCATGGCCATCTTGCCCTTCGAATGTGTGAGTAGAGAGACAGTGATACCCCAAGGATTGGCGGAAAAGTTTCATCTGAATTCTGTATTTTGCTGAAATTGAGAGAGTTCTTCCCTTGTTGTATGCCTGCTGATGCTGAGGGATGTATGCATGAACTTGGTGGACACCTTGTTTCCACAAGAATTAGAAATGGCTGGAAGTCTTTTCTCTTTGGGAGTTTAGACATCTGCAGTTTGTCTCAGCTACGAAAGAACATGTGAGTAATCTCCATATGTCTGGGGGGAGGTAGTTTATGTGGGGTGAATTAAATGTATTTTACCATTTTTCCCCAAATCAGGTTGGTTTTGTCTGCAATTCCTAAGTGGTTTTCTGAACCTTCCTTGTTCTGCTTTTGTTTCAGCTTGTTAGCACATTAACTAAATTAATTGTTGAATTTTGTCAGAGTTTTTTAACCTTTGACATGTATTCACTGTGTTCATCCCAGCTGCTTCAGGCTGAGAGATGAAGTCATTGAAGTGGAATAGCTCTTTCAGGAAGATGGAGAACATGTAAATACATGTCCTTTTGGAAGGGTTTCTCTCTCTTTCTGTAAGCCATGCAGATTATGGAGAGAAAGAAGGACATACAATAGCTATGTTTTTTCCCTTTACCCTTAAGTTCACTGCTTGATTACTACCGCTGTGCATACATGTAAAGCATCTTAAGCAAGGAACATATCTAGCTCATCAAACCTGTCTTTTTGATCAGTAAGTAAAGGTGACGACAAAAACTCCAACAAGTGAGGAAAAGAACCAACAGAAATTTCATTGTACTGCTCTGTGAAAACTGATGGGGGATTTTATCTGTTATGCTACTTAATAAAAATAAGATATTTTTCATTTTTAGGACAAGACATCTTTTTCATTATCTTGTGAATTATATTTTTATGTCCATTCTGGCAGGTTAATACAATCCTGCTGAACTCTAGACGTTCAAATAGCTGTGATTTAAAAGCTATTCTCAAGTAGAGCTACTTCAGTGAGTTACTGGTGTTTGCATTCACCAGTAAAGCGATCTGAAAGTTTTTGAAAGTGAAGAAAATACAAAGAAGGAGGAAGTCACTGAGCGGGAAGAAAAGGGGGGAATGGGAGGTGGGGGTAGACACTTTTCAACTTTTCAAAGCCAAACTTTTAACTCTTCTGCAGAAAACACACAAATTACATGTACAGATGCTGCTCAGCTTTTAAAGCAGAACATGCTTCCTGTTTGCTACTCCTTTGCATAAGGAAAACAGATCAGCCTTGCAGAAGCAGTTTCTCATTTATGAAGTGGTTTATGTCTGCCGGTCTAGCCATGTGCATGAGATTAGCTTTACGGCACATCTTCCAAGTTGCTATTTTTTCCAAAGTCCTTTTCAGTGTCTAACTCAGGTAAACTCATCAAAGATGGGATGGACTGGTAGACAGATACGCTGCTGCTTATACAAGTTGTGGAGGGTTCAAGACCACGATTAAAGATAAAGGAAAAGAAAACAAAGCAAGTAGGTCTCAATGAGATCTCGGATAAAATTTGCCAGACAATGGATAGCTTAGGGAAGACAGAAACTCTATAACTGTATACAAAACAAGAAGAAAATGTTAAGCAAGTTAGTGCACACTAACTAGAAACTGTGTCACAAATGCCATCATATATTCTGAGAAAAATACAAGAGGAGATTACTATCATATCAAGAGGAAATGGCCTCAAGTTGCATCAGGGGAGGTTTAGACTGGATCCTAGAAAGAAGCTCTTTACTGAGAGAGTGGTTGAGCAGAAGAACATGCTCCCTAGGGAGGTATTGAAGTCACCATCCCTCAAGGTGTTTAAAAACCGAGTAGCTAGAGCACTTGAGACGATGGTACAGGGGTTAGGGAGCTGTTGGGCTGAGGGCTGGACTTGAGAATCTTAGAGTGTTGATAATGAGTGCTGCAGATACCTTTCCAGTGCTGAAAGACATAGGGCTTAATATATCAGAGTTAGTTTCTTTATGACTATTAGGTGACTGGACAGCATTGCTGTTCTGCTAGGGTGTTCTTACATTCCCAGTATCATGGCAAACATGTAATCATGTCTCTGACTAGCTCTGTGGAATGGTGACATGAAGTTACAAGGGAAAGCCTACAAGGTCTTATTGCTGTTAACAGCACCTAATACACTGACACTGGAGTGGCTACTGAAGCTGTCATGGAATCATAGAATCATAGAATCATTATGGCTGGAAAGGACCTCCAGGACCATCAAGTCCAGCTCTCAACCCAACATCTCTCTAACCCCTAGACCATGGCCTCTAGTGCTCTAGTGACTCATTTTTCTAACCTCACCTAACCATAAAATGGTACTACACCTCACTTGGTTGAGCAGAGATACAATTATAGATATTGAGACCTGGGTGAAAGGTTTAAAAGAGCGATAGGTCAGTGGAAAATGTCTGTTTTTAAAAACTAGTCAATTTAAACAAAACGCCAAAAACTCCTGATAAGTAGACAATATCCCTTTAAGTGGAAACAGCAGCAGTATTCAAGCACAACTATTTCATTCTAAAAGTAATAAACGTGAGGAATAAGATGTCAGGTAAGCCCACTGAAGCACATACTATAAATGAATTTAAGAGACAGCTCAAAGTTTTTATAGGGCTAGAGGAGAAATTAAAGACAGTGACAAAGCAAGAAGTTCTAGGCTGAACTATCATGGATAAAAGACAAGTTTTGTAGTTCTTCTCTCCAGCATTTATGTTCATTACCAAGTGCATCAGATACTTCTTATTTATGTTAGAGAAAAATCTAAAATGTTTCACGTACATTATCCCAAGGTCCCAGAAACTTCATCTTCACTTATGGACAGGAAAAGTGAAAAAAATAAAGCAGAATTTACCTTTAACTGAATTTGAAGGGCTATGAAATGCATGAAGAGCTACTGGCAAGTCATAGGGGAGAAAACACAAATGATATGGCTGATCCTACATCAATTTCACCCTATTAAGAGTTGTGTTTTGTGCATTGTTTTCATTCTGCTGTATTGTCGGAGTCCTACAACTGCATCAATAACTCTTCACCTTGTGTCTTACACAGCTCTCATAGAAGTACAAAAGGCTTCAGCTGATGCACCTGTGAGCTAGATAACTTTGATCAATATGGCCCACTGTGTGTAGAATGAAAGAAACCCCAAAGAGTAGCGATGCTGGTTTAAATGCTTTCAACAGAATTGTTAGTATTTGTGTAGTTATTAGTTTGATTATTTATTTGTTTATTTTAAATTTATGTCAAAACTTTTAATTTGTCTTACCACTCAAGCATAGTTTCTCCATATTTTCAGTGTAGGACTCATTCCTCATTCTCCAAATAGTTAATTTACCAGAACAAATCATGTAGAAGGTGGAAAGCTTTATGTACGTTCAGTTTAATATGGATTTGCTTTTATAAAACGTATTTTCTACACTTAAAAACTTCTAAACCTATTTCTAATGAGCAGTTGCTTTTCCATGATGAGGGAAAATGTAAAGGGAATTTTGAAAGTTAAGCTTTCTCAGTTGTTCATGATCAAGCAACTCTAACAAAACCAGCTTTTCTTACTCAATGGTTTCAGGTTTTGGAAAAGAAAACTAATCCATTCTCTTCAGGTTTTGCTGCTGAAACTTGATGTGTTCGATAATTTTGAGTATTTTGGAGACATATATTTATCTGGAAAAGTGAATTCTCATTGATGGATACACCTGTATGTAGATACACAGATGGAGAATCTTGAACCTCTCTGTCTTCTTACTTCTGACATATTTGTCCTCCCAGGCTTTCTACCAATAAAGTGCATACATAAGGATCAGAATTTATGCCTATAAAAATTGATCATATTTATAGTAGTACACATATTATATGTGGTGATAAATATTCTTGCAAACTACACAAATACTGTTAATCTATATGGGATAAAATTGTATCTGTTGGACTGCTTTTGTTGAACACTCAAGTGAAGCATTTCACTAAACACGTAAAACAAATTTATTTATATAATGGAATGTTTATGTGTTCATAAGCAAAGTAATGACAAGTGTTATGAACAACAATGAGACTTAAAAAACCCTCCCAAAACAAAACCATGAGATACTAGCATGAATTTTTATCACTCCAATTTGATAGATCTGCTTTCACACAGAATCACAGAATTATTGAGGCTGACCTGTGAGATCATCAAGCCCAACCCGTGACCTAACACCACAATCAGCTAGACCATGGTGCTAAGTGTCAAATCTAGTCTGTCCTTAAACACCGCCTGGGATAGGGACTCCACCACTGCTCTGGGCAGTCCATTCCAATGTCTGATCACCCTTTCCATCAGGAAGGGTGTCCTAATATCCAGCCTAACCTTCCCCTGGCAGTTTCAGGGTCTGACCTCTCATCCTATCACTAGTTGCCTACAAGAAGAGCCTGATCCCCACCTGACTACAACCTCCCTTCAAGGAGTTACAGAGAATGACAAGACCCCCACTGGGTCTCCAAGCTAAACAACACCAGCTCCCTCAGTCTCTCCTCATCAGACTTCTCCTCCAGTCCCTTCCCCAGCTTTGCTGCTTCTCTGTATCTTTGCACCTCAGTATCTTTCATGAAGTGAGGGGCCCAGAACAGTGAGGACAAGATAGAAGAGCTGTAACAGCCATGTATAGCTGAATACCACAGAACTCTGGTCATTACGATGCTACTCGATAGCTATCTAAGAATATTTTGAAGATTTGGTGTGATGCTGAAAACTTAGGATGGCTTAAAATAGTAACAAAAGGGTCTAAAATGTCAAGTGGTAGTTGGAATAATTGTTGGCTCTTCAACCGTATTTCCAGATAATAAATCCACAGTGACAGAAATGGCAAGATTAGCCTTTGGAGGCTGTGTCATCCAGTTGGTGCAGAAAGTGACTATATTATTCTGAAGTGCCTAATACAAACTAGAAAAGAACAGGTGTTCCTTTAATAAGAAAAAGTAATGCTGTAATGGAGAGTTGCAGATACCTCGTGCTTCAAAATTACTGCAAAACAGTAGTCTTATCACTTGATACTTGTGAAAAGAGACCAACCCCTATCTCTCTAAACTCTGCTTTCAAGTACTTGCAGACATCAATAAGGTTTCCTCTCAGCCTCCTCTTCTTCAGACTGAGCAGCCCCAGCTCCCTCAGCTGCTCATTTTAAGGCTTGTTCTCCAGCTCCTTTACCGAACTTGTTGCCCTTCTTTTGACCACCTGAAGTGCTGAGAATTCAAACTGACACAGGGATGAATCTCACAGCCAGGTGAAAGGGTCAAGGCTGGCCAGGCACCTCCTACCATAGCCATGGGCAAGACTTGGCTGACCTCTGTGTTGGCCACCAAGAAGACCCTTTAGCTCCATCGCTGGCTGCAACCCAGATAGTGTTGAACAGTGGGGACACAGGCTAGGCCAGACCTTGTTGGCCCACTCTGTTGTAAGACGGCCATCCAGGAGGCAAGGCCAGGCTCAGGAGAAGCTCTGAAGGGGCCTTAACAGCCCTGAGTGGCTGCACCTGGGCTCTGAGTGCCCCACCTCCCCCAAACCGGATGCCCCTCTCAGTGTAAAAGCAGGTCCTGTTAGCAGAGGGAGCTGTGAGTGTGTGTGCACCTTGCAGAATTGTCTTTCTTCTTGGAAGGAGTCCCTGACCATCTTTTTGGCAACTGGAGCTCCCAGCAACAGCAGGACAGAATAAATTGGACCAGGGTGAGTACTTGGGTTCTGCATTTCTCACCTATTTAACTTGGTGGTCTCTGTGTGGCCGTGGCAGGTCATGAGCTGTGGTTGATTTCCCTGTTGTTGAATTTTGGTGTCAGTTTGCCTTACGTTGTGCTGGTGGTGAGCAGGTCTGTTGTTTCATTTGCTTCCTCTGTTGCTGGCCGTGCTGTTTTGTTTTTGAGCCCCACAGACATAGGTAATAAAGCCTACCTGAATTTTCTGCTGATGGCTGCCTCCCTTTGGTTCGGTTATGGAACTGGCAAAATATCACGTCTTCCTTACGCTGAAGTGCCTAAAGCTGAGTGCAGTACTTATGGTATGCCTTGCCACTGTCACTCCTCACAGGAGGAGACTTAGTTCTCCATTCCTGCTGCCTACAGCATTTCTGATACAAACTGACTAAGGTCACCAAGTCAGACTGTTAACCTGGCACTGCTAGGTCACCACTAAACTGTATCCCTACGGTACTTTCATGTGGAGAAAATCAGTTTAGAAGTGACATCAGCAAAGGTGCCCACCATGAGGGTAGTTACTTATTTCCAGTTGCCTCTGGATATCTAACAGTTAAGAGTCATACTGCTGTTAAATGTCTCATTTCCTCGCAGTCTGAAGAGAAACAGATGCTTGCAATGATGATTCCCTCTATATTTGCACTGAGACCTGAGACAGGGCAGATAAACTGTCTGAAGATGCTTGTCTGTAGATAGTTCTTAGGCAGACACCCTGAAGACTCAACTGCAGGTTCTAGAGCACTAATCAGTCTTGTTTTCCGTGCTCCCAAAAGTGTAAATCACCTCAGATGCCAGATTTTACCAGGGAAAAGTAGATCAGTTGAGTGTCATCTGAAATTATCACTTGCCTGTAGAACCCAAAACCTTAAAGAAATTGCTCAATTCTGCTTTCTCAAAGCCATGTAAGGCACATAAATCCTAAATATGAATAAAAACATAGAGACAAGGGGCTAGGGTCAAGTCTTCCAAAACTTCTAAAGAAATGGTGAGGTATTGCATGTGTCTGTGCATATGCACTCTCTTGAACACAGTTGGAATTGAATATTTTGTGATTTTTTAGTGCAAGGAGACTCTCAGCACTTTGAGTAACTAAAAACTATGTGAGGAGCATTGTTTGGAAATATCACAAAGCATCTTTGAGATATCACATGGACACTTCAAATGATCACCTCTATGAAATACAATTACAAGTGAATCTCTCTCCTTAGGTATGTTTTCCTCTCTGCTTTGTGTCTGTTCCTGGTAGTTTTTAATACTCGTCAAGCTAGTAATGCAATGTAGGGGTTGGACTTGATGATCTATTAGGTCCCTTCCAATCCTGGTAATGCAATGAAATAATAATAGTTTCAAACATACTGACAGCTAATGGGAAGTTACATAAGGTAGTGAAAATATGACTTTATTCAGTCACCCAAGAATGTTAATTATCATGACACTGTTTTGGTGGGGTTGTTTTGCCTAGAGGAGAGATGTTGCTCTGTAACAATTAGTTTCAGGTCAGCTAAAAGAACTTTTTAATAGACTTTAATTCTCTGTGCAAGAATTATTTCTTGGCTTGTGCTCACAATTCCTTGAATTATTTGTACCTTGCATGAATTTAAATGTTTTCTAGTTATTTTCAGCCTTCAAGGGAAATTTGCGTGTATCTTTCTCTTTTTATTTGGTATTCCCCAATCACCCTGCACACAATTTCTTTGTTACACAGACTGTTGTTTTAAATAAAAGTCAAGTGAATTTCATTTCCTGGGGATTAAAGATTTTTATGCTTCCTGCAATACTTCCACATCTTCCCTAAACTTCTTAGTTTAGCAAGGCTCTCTGTGTGCTTTGGATTGTCTTTTGTGCATATGGTTGTCTGATTACTCGGTTACATTCAGCTACACAGCAAAACAAAGTTCAGGCTATTCTTAGCAATCTCGGGATCATGTGAGATCCAGTATCTTATTGAAAGAAGCCCTTTAAAAAGGGTTCTTGATGTTTGAAGCTGCATTATTTTTCTCAGCTGGTTGAGGTATTCATCATAAGACCTTGCATTTGTTGAATGTGGCCTTTGAACAGATGGAAATTTGTATGTATTTGTTGCTCAGGACTGCACCACTGGTTACTGCAAGTGCAATCGAACTTTGGGAGATTTTGTGACATTTAGCAGAATATTCAGCCACTAATGTAATATTTGCAATGCACTGCTTAATAATTGTTTGGCCCCCAAACTAAAACAGTGCTGGGCCCCTCACTTCAAGAAAGAGATTGAGGGGCTGAAGAGGGTCCACAGGAGCAACGAGGCTGGGGAAGGGACTGGAGGGAAAGTCTGATGAGGAGAGGCTGAGGGAGCTGGGAGTGTTTAGCC
>JAOXOE010027338.1:0-18672 GCA_028565055.1 Phoeniculus purpureus
GATAATGTGGGAGAAAGGGGTGGGGTTTTTTTGGGGGGGAAAGGAAGGTTTTAGAGCAATAAGGGGTGACAAATGAAGATTTGGGGGCGGCAAAGTAAGATTTTAGGTAAATGGCTAAAAGGTTTTGGGGGAAGAGGGAAAACTTGAGGAAGCACCAAGGTGGAGAACGAAAACCCCCGAAAGGGGTGTGTGGAGGGAGGGTCTGGGGCAAGCTGGGACCCGGGAAGGACGGTCCGGGGCCGGTGGGACACCGGCAGCGCCGGCGCCTCCCGGAAGCGGAAGCCGGGCCGGTACCAGGCGAGGAGGCGATGGCGGCGGGCGGGGAGGAGGGCTGCGAGCACTACCGGCGGGGCTGCCTGCTGCAGGTGAGGAGGGGGGAACGGGACGGGACGGGGCTCCCGGTGCGTTCCCGGGGGTGGATGCGTGAGGCTGTGCCGTGCCGTTGTCAGGCTCCGTGCTGCGGGAAGCTCTACGCCTGCCGCTTGTGCCACGACGCCGCCGAGGGGCACCGGCTGGACCGGTTCCGAGTGGCCGAGGTGCAGTGCAGCCGCTGCCACCTCCTGCAGAAGGTGGGTCCGCGCCGCCGGCGGTGCTGGGGAGGCTCTGCCTGCGCCGCCATTTTGAGGGGAGGGGGGACAGGGGAGGAGCCGCCATTTTGAGGGGAGGGGGGTACAGGGGAGGAGCCGCCATTTTGGAGGGGGGGCGGTTCTCCGACCGGCCAGTTCTCCCAGCAGCTAGTTCTCCCTTCGCTTCCCGGTGTGGCCTCAGGCCCAGCAGCGTTGCGAGGGCTGCCAGAGCCTTTTCGGCGAGTATTACTGCGGGATCTGCCACCTCTTCGATCGAGACAAGAAGCAGTACCACTGCGAAGAGTGCGGGATCTGCCGGTGCGTGAGGGGCGGGCAGGGACACCCCGACTCCTGACCCCTCTTCACCCCTAGCCCCGACCCCAACCCTGCCCGGGTGGGTGGGGAAAGGGGAGACCGGCCTGAGCCTGACGCCTCTCTTCTCAGGATCGGCCCAAAGGAGGATTTTTTCCACTGTTCCAAATGCAACTTGTGCCTCAGCTTGAGCCTCCGAGGAAAGCACAAGGTAGGAACAGACCCCTCCCAGGGAAACTGGGGCCTTGTGCTGTTTATGAGTTGATATTGGGCCCAGAGCTGGCTCACAAAACCGTTTGGGTTCGAAGGGACCTTTACAGGTCATGTAGTCCAACCCCTCTGCAGGTTGCCCAGGTTCTTGGCCAACCTGACCTTGAATGGGGCATCGGCCATCAATCTAGGCAACCTGCTCTGGTGTCTCACCACCCTCAGCATAAACTATTTCTTACTTACATCGAATCTATCTTGCCTTCTTTCAGTTTAAAACCATCATCCCTTATTCTGTTGCAACAGAATAAGCTAGCTGAAAAGTCCATCCGCATCTTTCATGTTGGTCCCCTTTAAGGGCTGAAAGGCCACAAGAAGGTCTCCCTGGAGTCTTCTTCAGGCTGAACAACTCCACCTCTTTTAGCCTGTCCTCATAGGAGATGTCTTCCAGCCCTCTGATCGTTTTTTGTGTGTCCTGTCTTCGCGAATGATATGGATGATGGAAAACTCGCCTGGATATGTTCCTATGTGACTTGGTCTAGGTGATCCTGCTCTGGTAGGGGGATTGGTCTGGATGATCTTTTGCAGTCCCATCCAGTCCCTAATGTTCTGTGACGTGATCTGGTGTGCCCTGCTGAAGATGTGCCAGATGATGAAAGGACTGAGAAGCTACCATATGAGGAAAGGCTGAGAGAACTGGGTTTGTTCAGCCTTGAGAAAAGATTTAGGGATGTTCTGCCACCATGTTCCAGTATTTAAAGGTTGGCTACAGAGAGCAGGGAGATACCAGATGATACTTGAGACCCCTTCCAAGCCGGTAGTCCCTGGTTGTGTAAGAATACATCAGTTAACTTCATATATTTTGGGAAAACTGCAAAAATTAAAGCTTGAAAGCTGATAACGCCTCAGTTCCATCGAAGGCCATATGGACAGGGGCGCTCAGAACATCAGACCTAAATGCAAACAATTGTTTCACACATCTTGCTATTCTAAAATTATTCTAAAATAGAGAAAAATGCAAATAGCCATGCAGTAGAATAACTTTTCTGTGTCTCTTCTTCTTTCTCTTTTTTTTTTTGCCAAGTGTATTGAAAACGTTTCCAGGCAGGACTGTCCAATATGTTTGGAGGTGAGCTGTTCCTTTACTCTCTTGGATTTGTGTGTTGCTGTAGTTCTGACTACATTTGAGTTAATTTTCTTACCTTTTGTCCAATACTTGCCTCCAAACAGGATATTCACACGTCTCGTGTTGGAGCTCATGTTCTGCCCTGCGGTCATCTTCTGCACAGGTAAAACACCGCAGAGAATTCTGATTTCTAAATCTTGCTGTGCTGAATTTCCTTCCACAGCTACTCAGACAAGCCCCTCCTTGGTGCAGGAAGCAGCTGCACAGTGGTTTTAAGAGGCTGGTGACAGCCTGTCAGTTAAGTTTCAAAGCCTTTCTTTAAGAGCCTCCCCACCCCGACTTGTACTACAAGAACTGCCAGCTCCCTTGAGTGAAGTGATGCAATAGATAGCAGTGGTTGCCCCTGGAGAAATAATTACTACATTCCCCTTTCTGCATCTGTCTTGCGTTACAGATGCAGCTTTTCGATGCCCCATTGACTCTTCAGTTTCTCCTTCTCCGTTGTCTTTGTGTGCTGAGTGAATAGCCTGTGTGTTTGATGTAGGCCTGCAGACTGAATCTTCCTTCAGCTCTTGTCCATCTTACACTTAACCTTGTCATGCCTCACACTCCATGTTTTCAGGAGACTTGAACCACACAATCCTTGCCATAGCATTGGCTCTGTTCCCTTGTGTTAGACACTAGAAGGGATTCACTTGCCCTTTGGCTCTGGATTTTTGCCTCAGTACATAATGATGTATCTGGGGAATTTTCTTCTCATGTGGATGTTTTTTAAGTTGTGGTTAGCTGCACCTTTTCTTTCTGTTCAATGTGTCATCAGTTGGAAACTGTCACCTTCTTACTGATGTTATCTTTGTGTTTCCTTTTCAGAACGTGTTACGAGGACATGCTGAAGGAGTAAGTAGTGCTGAACACCTCTTGATAGTTTTGCTTGAAACAGATCACTCCAGGAGACAAAGGTCACAATGTCATTCCTGTACCAAATCTCTTCAAGCCACGTCCTAAATGGATAAGGGGGTTTTAAGTTCCGTTTCCATTTGCAAGAAGCTGTTGGTTGGTTGTTGGTATAATATGAAACTTGTGCTTTTGGGTGGGCGTTTTATCTGTGATTTAGACGTGTTTATTCCTTTCTGCCAGAGGTTACCGATGTCCCTTGTGCATGCACTCGGCCTTAGATATGACACGATACTGGCGTCAGCTGGATGACGAAGTAGCGCAGACTCCTATGCCCACCGAGTATCAGAACATGATGGTAGAGGTAAGAGATGACACCCGTCTTTGCTTTTGTTTGTGCCTTCACGTTACTGGCAGTAGAGGGCACTAGGAACCTGTCCTGGATCAGAATCCACCCTGGTGGTTAAGAGAATGACTCAAAAATGTCGTAATTCATCTGCTGGGTTTACAAACAGACCAAAAAAACGCAACCACCACGTGCACTCCAGTAAAAAAACCTCACCCCAAAACCAGTGACCTCCCAGTGTTGTAGGAAGTGGGGAATTTGCTTTGTCTCTGCAAGTACCTTCCTTCAGTATGGGTGCTGCCATTGTGCAAAAAGCAAGAACATTGTTTTTTAACAACTTGGAGCGTCACGTTCCAGACAAAACATGGTGGGTTTTATGCAGAAATATTCAGCTGTTGGTTTGTGCAGGATGAGCACATATAAACTTTTCTTCCTGTCACCTGAGAACTGCAGAGACCGGTTGTTGTTTGCAGGTCATAGCAAAGTAAATGCTCTTAATCTGCTCTTATGTTCACTTGAGGGTTTCTCTAGTGCATTCCTACATCAGCAGAAGAAACCGAAGTGTGTCTATCCCTGACTTGGGCAAGGAGTCACCTTGCAATGCTAAAAGTAAATTCTTTGTGGTAATAGAGTGTGATCTGAGTAGTTATAAATGGAAAATGAGGCCTGCTGTCATGTTCTCTGCTAAGTTCCCACTGACAGACCAGTTCTATGGGTGCCAGAAGGTGAATTGTTGTATCTTGCTGGGTGTCCTGCTGGTGCTAAAGATTCTGTCTCCCTTCATGTGTAGATCCTTTGCAATGACTGCAACGCTCGCTCTACAGTGCAGTTCCATCTCCTTGGCATGAAGTGCAAAAACTGTGAATCCTACAACACTGCCCAGGACGGAAGGTGCCGGCTGTCTTTGGAGGAGCAGTGACTGAGGTGCTTGCTGCACTCAGCTGGACAAGGAAGACCCCACCACAGAGGAGACCGCATATTTAAAGAAACAAACCCATCCTTATGGTAAAAATTGATTCAAAGTTGTTGCAGCACCAGTGAAATGGTTTGAAGATTGAATTGATGCTGGTCCAGATGAGTTTTGTTGATGAACCCCCTTCTCATGTACCCTTGGGGACAGCTGGGCCTATCAACCCAAAGCTGAGCAGCGCAGTGCCTGATGGAGGTCACTTCCTAGAGAAAACCCTTTAAAAGGAGCAGAGCCTTTTACTGTGCCAGGCATAGCCTAGAAAAATAACTAATGAGATGCAGGACAAGAAGCTGATGCAGCAGATGGTGTTTCAGGGTAGCTGAAGTTTGTGAGCACAGTGAGAGCTGGATGGAGGTCATAGGGTGTCAGACAGGTACGTAGCTTGATGTTTTGGTGTTGAAGTGCACTAATGGGCACAAACTTGTCATGATTGACATGGGACCGACCCCAAGATGCTCACTGGAGTAACAGCAGTTTGTGGAGGCACTTGAGTTAGTGCAGGGACCAATTTTCTGTTGTTTGGTGGTTGGTTTTTTTTTTTACTGGTATCACATTACAGAGAGGGAACATTCAAGTGTGTTTTAAAAAAAGCAAGTGCTTCAAACCATCCCACCCTTGATGTAATATCCTGCCCGAGGTGGTCTGCAGCTAAATATTACAGAAAGGTCTTCATTTCAGAGAATTTCGGTGCAGCTCCCAATAATGAAATAAAATACTTTTTTAAAAGTCCAGTTACTCTTCACTGTCTACCACTAGTTCTGTGATGTACTGGCATCTCCTTCATGTGGCAGTGCCTCTTTAGGTATAGGATAGCAGGATGCAGATGATGGTGTCACCGCAGCTTCTGCCTTTACTGGACAATCTTTTTCTGAAGCACTTTTTTCCTCACTGCTATAAATAAATGTAAAATAACATCTCTATTAAAACAGATTACGCCACGCACTCTCCATTTACGCACGTACTCTGGAAATTCCCGGCTGGGTTTGAACGATGATTCAGGGCTGAAAAAAATGGGAGATATGTGACCCTTTGGATTCTATGATGAAAACAGTGGTTTATGTTTCTGTATTTCTGCATTTCTTCAGGTCCCAGCCCAATATCTCTGCTCTTCCACCCCAAACCTGCCCCTTCTGAATCCTGGTACAGGGGATGTGCATGGCAGAACAGGTGTTCTGCTTCTCTCTGCCCCCTCGGCAATGTGGAGGAACAGTGTGTGGGGCCAGCTGGGCTGCATCACCTCATCAAGAGCCCATAAGTAGCCCTGGGGCTGTGCTGGAGGGAACTGGGCATTCACTGGGGGAGCAGGTATAGACCTTCCTTGTAGCAGAATGTTTCCCTGCTTTTGGGGGTCCTAGGGAAAGGAAGTGTTGGGGCTGGTTATAGGCTGGGTCATGTTATTGGGCAGGAACTTCCCCTAATAATGAAGTAGCCTTTGTGTTGTTGATCGTAAAACCATGTTGGTGCAGGCCACAACCAGACTGGTTTGGTGGTAATGGTTGTCCCAGCTAAAAGTAATACCCTTTGGGTTTCAATCACAAGAGGAGGCTGGAAGAAAACTGTTAGTGGGACAGAGCTTTGGAGGTGCAGCTCGCTCCCAAGCTGGACACTTTTGCATTGTGTTGGGAAGGAAAGTGATCTCTGGTGGGGTGAGGTGAGGCTGGCTTTGACCTTCTCTCCTGCTTTTGGGGTGCTTCCCTGGGATGAGCAAAATGAGGAGCAGATGGGGTTATGGCTGCTGTGTGGGAAAAATGTGTTCCCTCAGGCACGAGGGCTGCAGCCACAACCAAGGTCAGTGGAGCTATTAATAAAGCCAGGGCCTGCCCAAGTATGCAGGACTTGGCAACGAGCAGAGCAATGCAGGACCAGAGAGGCTTTAATGTTCTCCTGGTGGCAGTGGCTGCAAAACTTGACCCAAAGCTCTCCTGATGCAGCAGCAGTGGGCATTTTCCATCTCTAGGTGAGAGAAGACTCTCCTGGAGCTCTGCAGGCTCCTCCTTGCTTGTGTGCACTCAAACCCCTGTCCCACCACAGCCCAGGGCTGATGTTTTGCCCCTGCCCAGCTGCAGAGAATCCATCTTGGTTTTTTTTCTTTCCAGCTGGAAGGAACACAATTAGGGAAAAGCTCATGTCATGCTGTTTATAACTTGGAGGGCTTACAGTACATCTGCCTGTCCAGCTTCAAGCAGGGGTGTGCCAGGACCTCCACACTGGAAACAGGATGGGTTCCTTGCTTTTCTCTTACATGATCTTAGTTGAAGTTAGGGAGGGGAGGGGCAGGGTTTGAACCTGGAACTTGTAACTGGGATTGGGTGGTGGAGGTTGGAGAATAAACTCAGTGAGGACCTTGTAGTGCCACCTCCTGCAAATTGCCTCCTCTTTCTCATCTCCTACAGCTTTTGAGGACAGAAGTCCCTCAAGGCTGATGGAGGTCCAGGTCCCTGTAATACAGCTGGTGCCTGGCTGCACACATGGGATAGAGTGGTTGGGAGAAGCTCAACTGCTCCACAGGTCAAACCTCTGTGAAAGAGGTGCAAAATAACACACCATCTCCGAACTTGGGAGAAACAGTTTGGCCTTCGCTGCTTTTTCTGCTTGTGCTTGCGAGTAGCTCTGTTGGCAAGTGGCAGTGGCCTTTGGGACTGAGCTGCTGCCTGAAAGGCTGGGGAATGAGATGCTCAGCACAGAGCTATGCAAACTATTTTGTCTATATAAATAAAATACCTCTGCCATGAAGCCAAGCCAAAGTGGGGGAGGTGGCAAGCCTTTGGGAAAAAAGGGGGGGTTGCTATTTCTGTAAATAAAACAAGCTGGTGGCAGAGAGTTTTCATTGCTTTTTTTTAAAAAAAGAAACAGCTCTCCCCCCAGCATCATCTTTATTTTTCTGGTGTGTCCTGGCCAGGCTTTTTTATTTCTCTGCTCTCAGGGAAGACACAAATTCCTGGGTAAGCTGGAGGGTCTGAGGTGGGAAGACAGGAAGGGCCTTGACCATACTCATCTTCTCTTTGAGGGCATCGCCCCCATCCTGAAGAGCTTTTTCCACATCCAATATTTTTTAGGGCAGTAGCATCTGAGACAAGTGATTTGTGTAGAGGAGGATGAGGTTTTTTAATTCCTGGTCTTTGCTGTGGCTAACAGCACAGAGGTGTACTTGGACAATACTGAGATGTAGCTCAGGATGGGGGTTCAAAGCCAGTGGACTCCCCCATGGGCAACTTCTTGCGGGCAGAGGCATGGAGAGCCTTTTCTGTGTCGTCTCAGCACAAGTGCAGCACCACGCCATCTGATTTCTCTCAAGTGTAGGGTTGGGTTTTCTCTTAGTTTGTGAGTTTTCTTAGCTGAGGTGGCCTAAGTTGCTGCTTCTTGGCTGTCAGAAAGGTCTTGCTCTTGAGCTGAGCTTCATCTACCCAAACAACTCAGGAAAAAAGGGATGTGAAAGGACAGGCCACTCAGAGGCTAAAAAAGGTGAGGACGAAAGTTAACCTTAGTCATTGCATTTCCTTTTGGGAGCGGGAAGAGATGTCTTCATTCCTCCCAATTCTTTCACGGGGTTCTTACGGTGCAGGCTGCGTTTATCATGCTGGCTTGATGAAGACTAAGAGATGATGCATCTGCTTCGAGAAGCAATCATGCAAATGCCCCGAGCTTTGATGTTCCCCAGGACGCTTCGTTCCGCAGCTGGGTAAACGGCAGAGCCTGTTTCCCAGCCTGTGCTGCCGCCACTGATTAACCCAAAGCAAACCAGTGCCTGCATTTTGGGTGAGATCGTGGATTGAGCCTCTCCTGCTTCTGCTGGCTGCTTCTTGGTTCACATCCTCATAGCAGCAAATACCCTACTGCTTCAAGGCTTTGAATTGTCTTGGAATGATGAACCTCGTGCAAGGAAACAGTAATTAAGAGCAGGGATGTAAGACGTTACAAACCAGCCTGTCTCTACCTGCCTTCTCCAAAACCATCCCAGAAACTCAGTCTTGCTGAGGGTCTGCAGGAAACAGATCATCTTCAAGCTGTGGGGTGATGGTGGAGCACTCACTGAGATGCCCCGACATTTGCAGCATCATTTAGGGTTGATTTCTTGTATCAGTCGCATTGGCTGATGGGTCTGTTTTTCAGTACTGAGAGATTGGGAGTCACAGAGGAAGCAGCCGTGGGTGCTTTCAGCCCAGGTGGTCTATGCACCTTCCCACAGGCTCCCAGGCTGTGCTTGGGGGTAAAAGAACCACATGACTGAGTGGGAAAAGGAATTATGAGCTTCTGCGCAGGAGCACTTTGCAGGAAAAGGAAGGGAGCTGTGATGGAGCAGCCCTGTAATTGCTGATGGTCCCTGCAAAAGGATTTCACAGTCAGGTGATGCAGGAAGAGGATTCTGCAGGAGGGGGCATGTGAAAGCACAGGAGACCCCCAAAACCTGGCTGTGGCTCAGCAGCCCCCGTATCCCGTCCCATCAAGCTATAGGGCAGCAGCATTTTCAAGGATGCCATGGTGCTGTCTGACCTTCCATCCCCATCCCTCTGCTCTGGGGAACTTGGGTTCCCTTCCCTAAAAACCCAGTGTCTGACACACCCCAGTACCCAGAGTTTTCTGACACAAAGGCCAAAATTCATGTTTATTGTTGGTACCACACCCCCACCCTCTGGTTGCCTGTCATCCTCTGGACCCACTGTAATCCTGCCCATGGCCATGGCTTGGAGCCCAATATCTCCTCAACAGTGGGTGTTCTGCTGCAGAAGCTCGTATAAATTAAGGGGTTTTCTTCTTTTTCTCCTCGTCCCTGCTAGGAGTCATCGTAGAGGGGGTTGTTGTAGTTGCCCCAGGAGCCATAGTCGTGGTCATCCAGCAGCCTGCCATAGGACGAGTGCCTGCCAGAGGAAAACAAACCATCAGCATCACCGACGGTTTGGGTGCTTTTAGTAGTGATTTTGCTGTCGGGCAAAAAAACCGCACAAAGCAAATCCCTCCTAGGTCAAACATTGGGGTGTTGAGGCAGGAAGCGCTAGGATGGAAAATAAGGCCGGGCAGGATCTGGCCCCCATTGAACCAGATTGGGACATGCTGGGGATTTAAAATGAGACCTTTGCTCATCTCGCCTGTCAGCAAAGCCTCATTACAGATGGGCCCTGCTGCTGTTTATTGTCTAAGTCACGGCAAAACCCGCGGCAGCAGCTTCCCCCAGGGATAATTACTGGTTATGACTCTGCTGAACAGCGTCTCTGGCATTTGAGGGAGGCTCGTGCACAATGAGGAGGAAGAACTTGGCTTTTTCAATATAAACATGGTAGAAAACGCAGCCCAGCCGGGATGAGAGGCTGCCCATGGCCCCACTGGGCTTGAGGACTGCATCTCCCCAGGGCTTTACCTCCAGCCATCATCTGGCCAAGGCTGCAGAGGCCTTACCTGATCTTTAGATACGCTGCTGTCCCAAAAACCAGCACCACCACCACGATGACCGTCACAGTTATGGCCACGATGCTACCTGTGGAGCGTCAGAAAGGGGACCCCTTAGCACAGCCTGAGTTGCAGCCCCATAAGACCCCCTGCACTGCCCAGTCTACCCCATGTCAGATGTTTCTAGTTGGATGGGGTGGTTTGCTCACTGCCTCCCTAACACACCTTCCTAAGTCAGGGTCAGGCTGCACTTTCTGTCCAGGCTTGTTTCCTCTCATCCTTGAGTGCTTCAGGTCAAATTTACAGCTAAGGGTTTTATTCCCAACCCTGAGCAGCTGAGGTTTGGTATCTGCAACTGCTTGACTCCTCTGATGGAGCAGGTGACTGACATGGGCTCCTCCAGAGAGCTCAGCTCTCAGAAAAGCTGACCTCTTCCCTTCCATCTCCAGGGTCTTTCGCTTCTTCCCTAAGCACCTTCATGTTGACATTATGTCTGTACGTACATGTGGAGACTGGTGGTGCTCACCTGCACTCAAAGCCCGTGGGACCTCCTCCATGGTCACACCGGTGGAAAGGGTGGTTTTGCCGGTGGCCATGTCCTCATCTGCAGTGGGACTTGTCACAGTCAGTGGGGGAGCTGTTGGCTCCACAGCCAGGCTTGATCCCACAGCCAGCTTCCCCAGAGAAGGGATATCCTCAGTCAGCGCTGGTGGCTGGGTGGATCTGGGGTTCATGAGGACAGGTGTTGGGGACACAGCTGTCCCAGGGGATGAGTATGGGTCACTGGTGGGGAGGGAGGACGAGGCTGCAGGTGTACTCATGGGGCTGGGAGGTGTCCCCAAACCCACTGTGCCTCTTGCCAAGCTGGCAGTATTTGCTGTCCGAAGAGCTGGGGCTGTCTCCAAGGTTGGTGGCACCAAGCTGGGGTTGGAGACTACAGATGGGCTGTCTGCTGTGGTGGTGGTTGCGGTGGTGGAGCTCACAGTGACAGAGGCAGGAGCAGAGGACAGTGCCACTGTGATGGTGGCATTGTGGCCATCCTCCTCTGCCTCACCTCTGGCAAGTCCTGTGGACACAGGCAGCGAGGGCTGGCCAGGAGCTGGTGTGGGGACAGCTTCATCCCTGGAGCTTGGCCCCACTGGGATCCCCTCCGAGGGGAAGGGAGCACTGGCAGGTGCAAGGGGTGATGCTGTGGAGTCATCACCCAGTCCTAAGAGGGAGACAGAGAAATATTAATAAAGGGGAAATCTTTGGGGCAACCTGGGGTTTGGGTGGACACTGGAGGGTTTGGGAATGAAGCTGGGAAGAAGTTTAGGGGTTTTGAAAATGCTGTAGGAATAAATAGATGGGAAATATCCCTGTGTAGCTAGAGGTGAGGTTTAAACCAGACCATGCCCTGGCATGGGCCGCCACAGTTTTTCCTCAAGGTTGAAATCTAACCCAACCTCCAAACAACCCCTCCAGCTTCTCAGCTTCTCCTCCCAGCAGGGGAGCGAGGGAGCTCCTCCTCAGTAGCAACCACCGTGCAGCTGGCAATGATAACACAAGATGCCTCTTTCTTCTCTCCCCTCATTTCCTTGTGCATTCATTCATTCGTTCGTCTCTGTTTCTCAGCACGAAGATGAGTCATTTCTTCCTCCATCCCCACCAGCAGGCTGCTGGGGCTTTTCTTTTCTCCCTTTATCCTCAAGCACTGAGCCAGCACTCGCAGCTCCCTCAGCACAGTGGGGCTGGTGGAAGCGTGTACCAACCCTAAGTGACATCAGGAGGGATTTCTACACCCCGAGAGCATCTCAAGCCCAGCAAGAAGTTGCTCTAGCACAAACAAGCCACAGTGAACTCATTAGGAGTGTGGCGGCGTCATCACTAACAGAAGACTATGGGTGTTTGTTACGGCTTTAGACAACCTGCCCACCTCCAGTGGAGAACAGCAGACGGAACATCTTGGACAAGGGCCTCCAGCTCAAAGCAGCCAGCGCTGGGTATGTAGCCTCTTTTATGAGGGCATTTTCTGCCCAGGAGCTGATTTTCACAGCTTGGCTTTATCCACAGCATCTCACCCATCACACTCTGACTGGGTTAAAGCACCCCTGTGTAGGCTTCCCAACACACTCCAGAAGGAAGCAGGTGGCAGAGTACAAAGAGTAGAGGCTACCAAAGCTGCATCTCCTTTCTTAAGAAAAAGGAAGTCCAAGCGCTACTTTTAGCAGGTGCTGCTAGTCCACAACCTCCCACTGCAAGAGCTCAAGGTACCGTCAACCACAACCCCAGGAGAGCACAGCCCACTGGTTTTCATGGCCAAGAGTGGCGTAAAACAATCCCTAGTTGAGGCAACATGGTCTTTCTCAAGGACTGAACACCCCGCAGCCATCCTAGGCTTTATGCAAGAGATGGGACATCAAGCACAATGTGGCCCTGGACTAGTAGCACCTCAGAAGTTCATTACCTCTCTAAACACAGACACTTCCAGTCTCTTGGACACAGAGGACTTCCAACCTCTCTGCAAAGCCACACAGGTGCTTGTGCTTGGGGTCAGCAGAGCTCTCAGGATCTGCTTGAACTTGGGAGGCAAATGGATAGGGACCTCAAAAGCTGTGAGTGCTGCTGGCCAGGATGAGTCAGGAAGTTTCTGATAATATCCAAGGGGCATCAGTCCAGCAAGTGAGACAAAACTGGACGCAGGAACAATCCTTGGCTACTGGCTGAGTGCTCCCAGCCAAGCAAGTCACAACTTACAGGGACATCTCCCAGGAGAGCAAGCAGGGTTGAAGGCAGCTTTGGTTTTCCTCACCTCCCCTGGCTCTTGCGTGGTCCTGGCCAGCCAAGCTTTGGTTTCTAGATCAATAGCACTGCATTAATCTTTGGTAGCAAACCCTACTCATGCCAGCGCTCTGCTGTGCTCTTGTTCCCCTGAGCCATCACCTCCACTGGGTCCAGCAACTGCTCTGAGGTCCAGTTCTCACCCACATCACCCCCTCATGCAGGGCACTGCAGGAAAGCCCATCCAGGCTCCCAAGAGGCAACACAGCCTGCTCCTCCATCAAGTTAGGAAGAAGGGCCAAGAAGGACCTGTCTGAGGAACCCCTTGGCTGATAGCTCCTTGGAGCATCCTCCACCCAGCTTGTCTGCAAGCACAGTCCTCTACCAACACATGTTGAGGAGGCAAAGAAAAGCCAAAGTAGGGGTTTTCTTGTTTCTCCAGCACCTGGTTGAACAGGAACCAGAGTACTGCAATGGAATAAGGGACTAAAAATAACTCTAGGAAGTTTCTTTTAGGTCCGTGTGACTTGAAATGTTTAAAACCTCCTCAAACGGGAGCTGTCAGAGAGACCAAATGGTGTTGCTATCAGAGGATGCCAGGCATGGATTAGCCCCAAGGAATTTGCTCATCTAATTCACTTGAAGCAGTTGAGCCCCCTGCTGGAGAGGAGAGGCAGGCAGGGAAGTACTGGGGCAAGGCAACCACCTCAGAAAACAGCAGCATCCCACTTAGCAATCCCACATGAGCTTTGAAAGGTCCTTTTTTCAGGTTGGGAAGCAGCCAAGGAAAGAGAAACCCACATCCTATAATTCATGTCTCTTGCTCTTAGGGAATATTAACCGTAACCACCTGCCAACCCAAGGGATGAACCATCCACCTGACGGATCATCTCCTTCTCTTACTGGCATGCTCTTCTCCTGGCTTCTGCGAGCCACACAGAGGTGGAGGTCTCACCCTCACGGAAGCTGAAGGTTTCCTGTGCTCTGCACGGAAAGCAGCTGCCTGCCGCAAGCTGGCAGCATCTCCAGCAATGCATCTCTCAGGCTCTCCAGAAACACTCACGGGCAGCTTTCAAAATGTTCTGCCAGCTCAAACGCAGCATAAAAAAGAGCCCAACGAGAACATCTCCAGCCCGAGCGGATGACATCAGATGGAGCAGCCATGCCACAGCAAACAATCATCCCCTGATAAGGCAGCGATGGAGCTTTTAACAAGCTTTTCTTCATGACTCATCACATCTGATGTAACTACCAGAAGGTCCCTGTGACCTCAGCAACATACCACATGCCTCCTCTCAGCCTGAATTAACTAAGACACTGTCAGCCCAGCTGTAGTAGGTGATGCTCTGCTGGCAGCCAAGACCTCAACAGTAAGAGGTTCGGTAAGATTATTTCTTCTCCCTCCCAGCAGCTCATGCTGACTGTACTTGCAGAAGGAATCTAAACCTCCTTTCTGAACCAGGAAAAGAATAGAAGAAGCCACCACGCCACAGAGATCTCTTGGGTACCCACAGCACACCAAGTTCTGTTGGGTACCACTCTCCAGGCCAGGCCAGCAGCTGCTTCTGGGGCTGTCACCAGCAGAAGCATCTGACCAAGACCACACATAAGCACCAAACTACTCCTTAAAACAGAAGTCTGTAGCAACCTCGCTATCTACTACAGGACTGTTCCAAGTAACCCAAGAAGGATGCTGCTACAGCCCCATCCTCTGACCAACACAAGGGGACACATGAAGTCAACACGGGGAGATTGGACTAGATGATCTTTCGAGGTCCCTTCCAATCCCTAATGATTCTATGAACACAATTAAAAGAAACATCAGAAGCCCAAACCAAACAGAACAGGTAGGAGACAACCTACTTACAACACAGGTCCAAAAGCAATCCAACCCCATGGATGAACACAGCCACTCCATAGCTGAGACCCAAACCCAAGCTTAAGTAGAGGTCCTACCCCAAAGGGAAGAGAGTGAATGGATGGTGGGTCCCAAAGGGAGCTCATCGGGGTCCCTGAGGGCTGTTAGCACAGCTGGAGACTCTGACATAAAAGCTGGTGGCTGGAGCTGTGTCCTTGGTGTGTGATATGGCAAAACCACTAGGGGTTACCCATTGTAAATGGGGGTACTGGTGAGGGGTGTGCAAAGTAGGGGGGCTCTTTAAGAGGAGCAACCTTAAAGTCAAAGTTGGGTTGTGGAGTCTCCTTCTCTGGAGACATTTAGAACCCGCCTGGACATGTTCCTGTGCGACTGGATCTAGGAGATCTTGCTGTGGCAGGGAATTGGACTGGATGATCTTTTGAGGTCCCTTCCAAACCCTAATGTTCTCGCTCGGGGTGATGTGTTTGGTGGTGTGCAGTCTTTTCTGACCTTCTGCAGGTCCTAAACTGTGCTGCTTTTCCCCAAGTACCGGTTGCAGATGATTTCTCTGGTCCCACAGCAATGTGCTGCTTTATTACTGGCCTAAGTTCTTAACATTAGAGCTATTTATGCTTAAATATAGGGTAAGAACTTCCTGCTCGTGACCTCGTAGCCTGGGCTTTGGTTTCTGTGGCTGGGGTTTCCCATACCTTGCGCAGCTTTTCTGCAGTTCCTTTCCCCCTCGGTCACGCTCAGGTGTTAATTTCCCTGTGCTGCTGCTGCTCAGCTATAAAACTGGTAGCGTCTAGCTGTGGATGGCAGAGACATCTCCTTGCGGTGGCTAAAACTAAGCAAAACTGGTTTGTGCTTTGGGTTGAACTTGTTTTTCAAGCTGTTCAACACTGGGCTGCCTCACCACCTTCATCACCATGTAATTTGGGCTTTGGTGTTGTGTGTTTCTCCATCTGCAGTCAACAAAGCCCTGACTAAGCTCCGTGCTGATACGGGAGGATGTGGTTGTCTTCAGCTCTGAACTCTGCTTTTCTAGGGTGCTATTGCAGAGCCCTGCCTTGTCGTCCCCTAGGAATGAGGTGGTCTGGGAGCAGCTCTGCAGAGTCTGATCTCTGTTTCAAACCCAGCAGACCTTGTGTGCTGTCTCAGAAGGAGCACCCAGCCAGGCTGGTACTGGGAAATGGTACCTCTCGGGTAAGCCAGGGCCAACACAGTGGCTTTCCAGGTGTATAGCAGAGCTGCGGCACTGCATGGGTGTGCTCGTGTCCTATAATGCCAGTAGGAGCACCCTTGGGTGACGTGCTGCTTCCTCGCTGCCCACTCAGATCCTCCTGTCTAACCTTTCTTATCAGGGTCAGGTCACGCTGGTATTAAACCGGTCGCAAGAAGAGGAAGGAATCAAGGAGAAAGCCAAGGACCCAAACAGGTGAGTGGCAGAGCCTCTCAATAACCACATCAAGAAGCCAAGGCCATCAGATCAAACAAGCCCGCAGTGGCTCTGATTTACTGCCGAGCCAAGCTGGCTTCCTGCGCGATTAGTTTCTGCTGCTGCATGGTCATTAAGTGGTTTAGGTCTAATTGCTCCAAAGCCTGAAGCTCTCTAGCTGAGAGAAACAGCTCCGCAATGGAAATCCATGTGCTGTCTCCGCGTGTCCCTCGCCGTCTAGATGCCCTGGCCCCGGGGGAGGTTGGGCGAGGCACCCTGGGAATGTCTCTTGGCAGCCCTCCTCGAGGATGCAGCCCTTGGCGGTTGCTGCAGAGCAAACCCTGTGTGTAGCTGTTGTAGGTGCCAGCAGTACCAGCTTCTGCCGTCGATACCTTTTAGCCAAAGGCAAGAGCAAAATCCACGCAGCCAAACACATCAAGTTGGATGTGACTTCGGGCAAGCTGGCAAGGAGTGGCTCCAAATGAGATCTTTGCTGACTGGTGGGTCCTGACCTGGCTTGGGAGCAGCAGCCACTCTTCTCCAGGCTATGAAATGGGCAGAAGGAACTAACATGGGGGCCTGGCTCGCTCTTGCACCTTTCCAGGCCCCAGTGAAAGCTCTTGGAAACAGGTTGTCCTTGAGGAACCAGGTGGACAGCTTCACCAGCTCTTCCCAGCTAATAACAACACTGACTTTTAAAACACAGACTGTTCCCTGCATGTTCCCTATGACTAGCTCCTTTCTTGCCTAGGGAGGGTGTCCAAGTCCTCCTCAGGCAATTCTCTGCCTTGCTGTCCAAGCCCAGCAACAAGGGCTGTTGGTTGCACAACAAACCCATCCTTCACAGTGGAGCTGGGTGTCCACAGCACCACGCAAAGAAAACATGAGGTTTCCCTTCCCCAGTGCTGTGTTGGCTAATTATTTGCCTCACGAAGCCCTTGATCCTGAAGCTGCAATGAGATTGCAGCAGAAAAGAAGGTGAGGATGAGTTTCTGGAGGTTTCTCTCCTTCTGAGTGACAGATCAGCTGTGGCTACCAGTCAAGCCACGCAGCCTGACATAGGTGCTGAGGACCTACAGTGGGAAGCCTCTGTGGAAAAGCTATGCCACCCTTATTTCCCTGTGGAACCATGGAAAGAGATGCTGTGTGTCAGGTCTTTGAGCTGGGAGCCTGACAGATGGACCTGCTGGGCTCAGAACCCTTCAGAGTCCATTTTCCCGGGTGGATATGGGCCTTGAGCTGAGCTGGCAGCTCTGCCCAAGGGACAACACATCAGCTAAATAATCTTCCTAGGTAGCTGCTCATTGCTGCTTCAAGGTGCAGCTTTCAGCACCAGTCAGCCCCATCCCAGCCTTCTCCAGGAGGAGAAGCAGTTGGATTCAGTGGAGGCATTTTGGAGCATCCTCTGGTATTAGAGACTGAAGCTGTTGCTCATTTGGGCTGGGAGATAATTAACTCCCCATCTGCCCTGGCTTTGGGATCACATACAGGGGAGCAGGGCCAGGAGCCCTCAAAGCTTCATCTCCTCTGTGGCAGCTCAAAGCTGGTACCAGGCTCCAAGACCCCAAAAAGCAGCTTTTGCTCCCCGAATGCTCCTTGCAGAAGCACCCAAAACCAAAAGCTAAAGGGGAAAATGGGCTTTGAGTTGGGCTTTGTGGCAGGAAAGCAACACAGGGTTGAATTTACATCCAGAACCGGCAATAATGGGAGAAAAACTGCCTTGTTCGAGACGCTGTTATTTCATTAGCCAGCCAGGCAAAGCCTGGCCCTGTTTTACTCCTGCCCAGTGATGCCTGCACTGTCATAAGTCCTGGAGAATGAGCTCGGGGTTTGTGTACACCCCGCGTTCTCACGGGTGATAAGTGCCCATATAAATATAGATATTTCAAAGTTCTATTTCTATGGGGATAAAAAAAGTCACAGAAAGGAGAGGGGGGGGGGGGCTGTGGGAGCAGCCCGAGAGCCATGAGGCTGTACTTCAGGGGGATTTTCTCTACTCCTCTGCCAAGCCTCACTGGCCTTGGTACTTTACAGCCGGGATGGTTAAGGGAGCAGCTTTGGGTTTGGCCTGGGTGCTGAGAAAAAAACCCAAAACGAGCGCGTTGCAACGTCCCCTTTCCACAGAGAAGGGTCCTGACAGCTCAGGATTCACTTAACAGGAGAACATCTCCTGCAAGGTGACGTGGTCCAGGGTGAGGGATCTCCAGCAGATGTGGTCTCCCCAAGCTGCTCTTTTGGAGCGACGTCTGCGGGTTTCACAGGGAGCTCCGAAGCTCCCCCAGCATCACCACAGGCTGGCGGCGATGTCCTGATGACAGCGCTGCCCGATGTGCTTCTCCTCGTCCGCATCCCCCAGCTTGGTTATGCAAGTGCTTGTCGTGGGTCTGAGCGAGCAGCTCCTCGCTGGGCTCAGTAGAACCCTCGCGGTGTGGATGGAGAGACAACCTGTACGGCATGGCTGTGTGTGGGAAAACCACCTCCGTGGTGCTGGCTCTGAGGGTCTTGGTCGGGCGAAGGTGTCAAGCTGGGGGGTTCTGTGGTGTGAGGATGCCAGGGTTGCTGGAGGTGGGGGGGGCAGCTGGAGAGAGGTGCTGGGCAGTAGTAGCCCCAGGAGCCTTCGGTCAAGGCCAGGGCGAACCAGAAAAGCTCGTTCAAAGCAGCGAATGTACTGGGAAGGGGGATGCGAGGCGGAAGAGGGGGGGTGAGCCCGAGACCCACCTGGGGCAACGGGTGAGGAGAAAGGGGGCAAACCCCCTCCCGCTGGTGTCAGGGAAGGGGGAGTGGGACCAGTATTTGGGGAGGGGGGGGTTGCT
>JAOXOE010027339.1:0-18671 GCA_028565055.1 Phoeniculus purpureus
CAAATTTATCCGAGATCTCACTGAGACCTGACTGCTTTGGTTTCCTTTCCCCTTAAAACCCGGGAGCAAAGCAGTCTTTTAGTTTCAACCCGTTACAGGACTTCTTCCCAGTGAGGGTGACACAGCACTGGAATGGGCTGCCCAGGGGGTTTGTGGAGCCTCCTTCTCTGGAGAGGTTTAAAACCCACCTGGACATGTTCTTGTGCAACTTGATCTCGGTGATCCTACTATGGCAGGGGGATTGGACTAGATGACCTTTCGAGGTCCCTTCCAGTCCCTGATGTTCTGTGATTCCTTGGCTGAATAGGTTGAATATGAGGTGTCTTGCCCATGACTCTTTAGACAGAAGCGTGAGTCTATTTTTCTCTCAGCAGGGCTAGCTGTATTTTCTTTTCACATGGGCAGTTAAACATCACTCTTCCAGACAGAGATATGAAAGTGTCAGTTAAAGAAGATGTTTTTTCAAGCACTGTACTTGCTGTGTTAAGTTAATGTCGCTATGTTAATAATTTCTTTGTGGCAAGAGGATTAAATCACAGCTACCAGAATATTTCCCCAGTACCTCTGGGAGCAGCAAAACTATTATTTCTTTTGGCCACTGGCTGGTTCTGAATGTTCTTCTGAGCCCTTTAATGTACCCATCTGTCCACAGCGCTAAGGTCTCTACAAAGGGATGGGCATGAAAAGTTTATTTCTACAGTCTATAGAATAAAATGGGACAGAAGGACAGAGTAGTAGGAGGAAAATGTCCCCCAGCAAGATGTCTTTATGTGGAAGTTATCCATACTTTGGCGAAGAAATAGACGCTCTTGTAAGATGATGCTACTGCTGTCACACTTAGCCAGGAGAAAATTTGCCTGGATTTATCTCACAAATCCTGTTTCAGCAGTATTTGGAACGTCCTATATAGGTGTCTTTGATTTAGCTGGGATGGAGTTGATCCTGCCCATTTCATCTTGCACAGGGTTGTGTTTGTGGTGGTAGCTGGAGGACTGTTGATAACCAAGGCGGTGGGGTGGGTTTTTTCTCCCTAATGTTCTTCCCAAGGGTAGGCTGACGGGTGGCAGGGCCAGCTATCCCAGACTAACCAAAGGGATATTCCAGACCATATGATGTCAGCCCAAACATAGGAAACCCAGTCCTTATATTTTTCATGCTACAGAGTCTTTCTCCAGGTTAGTCAAGAGAAAAACACTGATGTAGGAGACCCTTCAAGCCTCTGTTCCAAGGAAAAATGATCCTGTGCACACAACAAAACAGCTGCTAGCCCTCCAGAGAGTGATCTTGTGGCACAGTTCACCTAATGGGCATGACAGTCACTTGAGACAGAAAATATAAGTCAATGTCCCTATTCAGGTAGAACTGAAACATGAGCTTGAGTTTTCCTGCATTTGGGTAAGTGACTGACCAAAAGTGCAGCGTGGGACAGAGATTCCACAGTAGTTACTACCTATTTGTTTATCTCTGCCACCCCTCCCTCTCTTCTCTTTTAATTAAAAATTAATCAGTTTTTCTGAGAAATTTCTTCTGAAAGTTTAATGATAACTCACAGCAGCAGTTCTGGTTTCAAAGAATCAGTGGGATTTTTTTTTTTTTAAAGCAAAACCCCTACATTTCCCAGAAGATTGAACAGGCAGATTTCCATTAGGGATTGGAAGGGACCTCGAAAGATCATCTAGTCGAATTGCCTTTAGGAAGCAGAGGGACAAAGAGAATCATAGAATCACAGAACATTAGGGATTGGAAGGGACCTTGAAAGATCATCTACTCCAATCACTCTGCCACAGCAGGATCACCTGGACCAAGTCGCCCAGGAGCTGATTAAATGACCAGAAAGTTTTCAAGGGTGTGTCTACAGACCACATACGTATGAAAACCAAATCAGCGATGTAGCTGTAAATGATTTCATTATTCTCTTTGGGCTTCCGCATTGAGGGATTTTAACATTTATGGAGATTGTGGCCTTTGAAATACTAACATTGTGAAGAAATACTCATGGGCTGTTAAGCTACAAACTCGGATAAATAAAGATGCTGTGGAAAATGAAGTTAAAAAAGCCAACTCTACTGTCTTCTGATGATGTAGCATTCTTCAAGTGAGGGTGACAGAGCACTGGAACAGGCTGCCCTGGGGAGTTCTGGAGTCTCCTTCAGCGGAGATGTTTAAAACCCGCCTGGTTATGTTCCTGTGCGACTTGGTCTAGGTGATCCTGCTGTGGCAGGGGGATTCGACTAGATGATCTTTCGAGGTCCCTTCCAATCCCTAATTATTCTATGATTCTATGATCACTTTTAATTTATATCTCCTTTTTACCCTCCTTGTTGGTGAATACAGTCCAGCAGCGCTCCTCTCCAGCTGGGATCTGTGAGAAGGAGGTGCTGGAATCCCTCAGTTCTAGGAACCCCACAAAGTCCCCTATGATGCTCTTGCAGCTTTACAGAGGAGGCTTTGCCAATCACCACCTTGGGAAAAGCTGTTGGATTGAAATCCTGCCCATGTACTGTTGCTGTTAACATATTCTGTAGTGACTTTCGGTGGAGAAGGTGCTTACATCTTAAAGCCTGTGTTGCAGGTGCTTAGAACTTCTAGAAAACAATATGGATGTGTTCCTGTGTGACTTGGACTTGGTCTAGGTGATCCTGCTGTGGCAGGGGGATTTGACTAGATGATCTTTCAAGGACCCTTCCAATCCCTAATGATTCTATGATTCTATAAGTACATTGAAAGACACAACTGAATCAATAAGGTACTTTAAAGAAATTAAGAAAGCTAATTCAGGAGTACTTGAAGAACAATAAAAACATCCACCTACTAGTTCAATTATACTTATCCTTAAGTGTTATTTCTTTAACTTCACTTGTGAAAGACTCTAAGTAGTTCCAGGAAACTGCCAAAGCTGCAATTTATCAGTCTTAGCTTAAGCTTCCAAACTACAAACACCTACATTTCCTCATATATACTTTGTGGGTTTCCAGTCTAATATCTGATTAAACCTCTTTTATCCAATGAAGAGTTAAATACATTATTTATACATAGACTCAAGCAGAATAATTGTATCTTAAACTGCCACATGGTTTCAATCACACTACACAGCATGCAGGCTGCCACACAGGCCCAGTTCTGCACCAGCTTTCATTGATGTTGATCCAAAATTTAAACCTGGATTGTGACATTGTGATGAGACATTTACACCACATAAAAATTAATGAAATAACTTAAGCAGCCTAAGCAGTCGCTCATATGAAAAATCAAGCAATAACCAAAAAAAAAAAAAAAGGAGGAGGAAGAGGGAGAGTGTGAAAAGTCTGTTTTAAATTACAAATCTGCTTTTCATTCAGGCACCAATGCTATATTGTGCTACCAAAATTGTACCAGACTAGTAATACGTTTGTATGTTTTACAATGGTCTCCTTTTCATTTGCTTTCCCTCTTTGTTTTTCAATAGAAATCTATCTTTGAAATAAAACTGGTTCTATAAGGTGTTTAAAGGCAGACTTTTTAAAATGTTTTAGATCAACAATTTTCAAGATAACCACCAACTGTTCTGAAAATACAATACAGAGCTGATGAGAACTGGTACTTAAATCTACACATTCAACAAGACAACAGAATGAAAGATCACCAGACATATAAGCACGATATTTCTAATTATTTTTACTTTTCTAAAGAAAATATATCTCTCTCTTTGAAATTAAACTATAAAATTGTAATGATTAATTTGAATACACAAGTGTTTTATGTTATACATTGGAGAACATTAAAAATTATTTAGACTACACAACAAAAGTCAAATTCCAAAAAAACATGCTTTGAAGGAACATAAAGTCACAACAGGGGAAGAATGCACATCTAAAATAATAGATCCACAAAGGTAACAAAGCTTTGCAAAGACTTGCTGCATCACCATACACCACACCTTAGCATCACAGTGCAACTTAGGACTTCCTTACCACAGCAGCACTAACCACTTGACAGCTATGATAACTTCTGCCATCACTCATACAGATCACCCTTGTCATGTGAACTTGCTCCTCATCTCTTCTCCTGTTTACTACATAACAAAGCCCTGCTTCTGATTTTCACTAAACCAACTTAGTAGAAATAAGCTCTCTTGTCTCTTAGAAGCAGAAATGAAACCTAGAAGACTGAAATTTGTTAGACTAACAGAATACTTCAGAAAGAAAACAGCTCTAGTATAGAAAGCTAAGAGCTTTTCAAGAAGAACTGAGGAAAAAAATTAAGTGCCATGTTCCCATCCCCTTTTCGGAAGTTTTTGCAGCACACAGATACAAAGGAAGGAAGAAACAAATTCTAGCATACAAGGAACAGAAGGATGACTGCATATCTAAACACAGAGACACTTGGCTAAAATTTATGTACTACTCAAGCAAAAAAAATTATTTTCTTTTTTAGTCTCTAAGGCTCAAATGATAACTAATTGATTATTAGATGCTTCTGATTTCTTTTTGATTTAGCTTGCTTTTATGTGGGGTACCAGAGTAAAAGGCTAGGATGGGTAGGCAGGAATATGCTCTCACTACATGCCATGTATGTTTTCCATCTCTTTCTTGCACATTGTCACATCTTGTGTGCAATAAAAACAGGTACAGGGTTTTGAATGTTAAGATTTTATGCATTCTTTAGTAAGCAGAATGATCAGAGACCAATGCTCTGAGGACTACGTCCTCCTCCAATGTTTTAGGAGATCTAAAACAGAGCAGATATCTGTAATGAAAAAGCAAATACCTATGCTAAAACTTCAAGAACAGAGTATGATAAATACCATGTTTCAAGGAAGTCATGGTAGGAACATAATTTGTGGAACTCCGCAATTTCAGAGTCATTAGTCTAGAAAGGTTGAAATCTAGAATTATAAACTTAGGATCTTGGTTTACTTTTATTTTGACAAAGCATATCTATCTTTGCCATAGATTTAAAACTTCATGAGAGTGTGAAGCTTCAAAGTTGCCTTTCTAAGCCTCTGTTTCAGAAAAACCTCTTTAAGAACTGCTATGAGTATGTTTTAGGAACTAACTTAGTGCTTTATAACATAAAGAACATTTTCCACACACAGGCCAAAATACACGTACCTTGAGCATGTTTTGAGTCACATGAAGATTGCCTAGTGAATAGGAGATACACAGTACTTCTTTTGATACAAAGAATCAACACCAAAAGGATTCTGCCACTATCGAAAGTAGAACAAGTATATTTCACAAGCCTTAGAATCTTAGTATGGAGCATAAATAAATCAGAACTTAGAAAAAACACTAAGCAGACACTCTCTCATCCTATTATCATAATCTCAGCTGTGTCATGAGGACATATTCAACGCACAATCTAAAATAAATAGGTACTTCACATCTCCAAGCTTCAGAAATCAAGTAATTAAAAATAATTATAAAATTATTTTCTCCATTTAAATGCCATATACAAACTGAGTGTTTAAAGAAGACCCTAAGTTAAAAAACAGCAAGTCACAACATTGTATGCAGAGAAAAAGACAGGCTTTTATCTCTTAACCTGATTTCAGCAACTAGTCAGCAGCAAAACTGTAACAAATACTAGAGACTGAGAGAAAAGACAAAGGAAAGGTTTTGACACTATGCCACAAACGTTCTGGAATGTGAAAACATAACCTGCCTAATTTCTAAGGTATTCTAATATCAGCTTTAAGCAAACCATCTCACCTGTGCTGAAGATGAGGACATATTCCGAAGAACAGCAAATGTGATGTTGGCAAAAAGAAAAGAAAAAAAAAAAAAACAACGGTACAGAAGATTAAACAAACACCTGATCCCTGATCCCTCTTCTTACCTATAGAAGGACATATAAAAATCCCAAGGAAACTAAAGGACATAAATAAAGGACAGCTTATCTACAGAATTGACAATAAATTGACTTATTAAGTCAATAAATAGTTTATTAAGTTCTGCAAGATTTAGGAATTAAAAAAGGATGGAGAGGACAAACCAATCTGAAAGTGTACTGGAAACCTCCTGATCCATTACTCTGCAGGTGCCCTCTCCAGCACTTAGGAAAACTGTTACAACTGTTACTGTTGTAACAACAACACAAGAACTGTTGTAAGCGCAACTGTTACTGAAGCATGTGGTGCTGCTAACTATTTGACAAAGGTTAAAGGAATAGTTGTTTACTCCTGTATGAAAATAACTAAGTTCTTAAGAACCAAACAGAAAACTTTAAGCAGAAAAACTTATAAACATATTCACCCTCTAAGTTTGCTTTTCAGCTACAAAACTCTCCACTTCCTGAGCAGATATTACTCTTGTACATAATCCTGGACTAAATAGAAGCTAATCCGATTGAATAAGTAAAAAACAGTGGTTTAAGAATCACTCCAACACTGTTTTTCAGAAAAATTACTCCTCCTAAAGTGATTTCACCAAGTGCCACTACACACAAACATAACTTCTAGAAGTAAGAATAAAATGTAGTTATTTTATATGTTGCTAAATTTTTATTCAAAAACACTCTAAAAGTACATGCAGGCAACAGTACTGCTACTAAGTTGTCATTCAGTTGCTAGTTTATCCTTAACTTGTCCTCTACTGAATGACAAATCTCATTACCAAAATAAACTATAAAGGCAGTTTGATCATTAACCAAAATACTTGAAACTAAAAATTCTCAGCATTGAGTAACCGAATTTCATCAATACTACTTGTCCTTAAATAAGTGCTTCCACACAACAGGTTCAAAGGGACCACAATGAATACGTATACATATGAGGCTAATCGGAATTTTGTTTTCCCGAAAAGTGATTCATAAAAACAAGAAAAGTAAACACACACAGACGCATACTGATTTCAGTAAAACTGAAGAGATTTTTCAGTTACATGATCAAATTTGTAGTCAAACACAAAAATTGACTTGAAACTCAAACAACAAGGGCACTTACCTGGGACATTTGACAAAACTTTGAACCTAGTTTCCTACATCCCAGGTTAACAGCTGCACTGAAAGAACTACCTGCTATATCAGGGCAGATAGATGCCTCTCTTATTCATATATATTCACATATATTTAATATGGAAAAAAATTTAGAGCATCACAGATCTGGCAGAGCAAAGAAATTCAGCTTTTGAGACACAACACAGATTACCAGGAGCCTTCAGAACAAAAAAAAACTTCACATTTCTTCTGAAGGTCCAAAAAAAATAGGACACCAATTCGAAAGGATCCACATATGCATCAGCCACTGTCAGTACTGTCAGAATTACCATACAAAAAAATCATCTCAGAGTTATACAATCTAGTATTATGTCCTGAGCTTTCACAAACAGGCACTTCTATTCACACCTTTTTTAATACTCTAATGCAGTTACCACTGTCTACATTTCTTCTAAATGACAAGCATCAGCTACCCATTGTCTACATGTAGAAGAAACAAACATCATGTGTACGAAATTACAAACTCTCCACATTAATCTGTCTCACACTGAGAAGACTCTAGATCTGCACAGTCCCTCAGTTCCTTCAGGTAGATGTAACTCATGCATGGTAATGTGTAAAAATACCATTAAACCCAATTCATATCTTCTCAGACTATGCACAATGTAGGGTAAAGCAAAAACATGTCAGTTCTGATTTTCATACACCAAGCTCACATTATAAACTAGAAACAAGGATGTCCCTATCTTCCCCCTCGATTTTTTATCCCCCTCATCAAAACACATGAACCTATCCATTATTTGGACTGAGTGGATTGATGGTCCATGGCCAGCTGTACGAAGTTCAACAAGAAAAAGTGGCAAGTCCTGCACTAGGGTCATAACAACCCCATGCCAGGCTACAGACTTAGGGAAGTGGTTGGAAAACTTCTTATCAGTAAAGGACCTGAGGGTGTTGGTCAACAGATGGCTGAATATGAGCCAGCAGTGTGCCCAGGTAGCAAAGTCCCACAGCATTCTATCTTGTACCACAGTAGTATGTCCACGCAAAAGTGATTGTTCCCATGTACTCAGTGCTGATGAGGCCACAACTCAAACACTGTGTTCAGCTTCGGGCACTTCAACACAAGAAGAACATTGAGGTGCTAGAGCAGGTAGAAAGAAGGGTAATGAAACTGGTGGAAGGTCTAGAGCACAAGTGCTGTGAGGAACAGCTGAGGGAACTGGGACTTTTTGGTCTGGAGAAAAGGAGACTGAGGGAAAACTTTCTGATTCTCTGTAACTACCTGAAAGGACGTTGTAGAAACATGGGGTTGGTCTCTCCTCTCAAGTACCAAGTGGTAGGGGCAAGAGGACATAGGACCAAGTTATGCCAGGGGAAGTTTTCAGACTGGATATTAGAAGAATTTCTTCACCAAACGGGTTATCAGACAGTGGAAGTGGAGTCATGATTCTTAGAATTATTTAAAAAGACACACAGATGTGGTACTGAAGGACACAGTTTAGCAGTAACCTGGCAGGGCAGGGTTAATGGCTAGACCTGATGATCTAAAAGGTCTTACAACCCAAGCAATTCTGCGATTCTGTAAAATTTAATTAAAGATACCAATGATCCTTACACACAAAAACGAAGACCAAAATTTCTTCAAGGTGGTACAAATTCAGAACAAAGTTAAGACATTTTTCAAATGAGCTAATCACATCTTCATATTGCCATGCCTGCGGGCACTCTCTTTGTGACAATCGCACTTTCCACTGCATGCACACAAAGAGTTGCACTACCAAACCACACGGGGATCTCAAGCTTTTAACTAAGAACAGTACTTGTTAAAATACTTCCCTCAAGCAAGGTAAACATCAGCAGGAGTTCTGACCCTCTACTCATAAAAACTATTTGGATCCAAAGTATTCATAATAAACATTAAGACGTTCCACAAAAGCATTTCAAAAACAGCATAAAACTGTACTGCAAACAACTCAAGTATAACAGCTGATGTGATTTAAGAACATTCTTTTTTATTTTAAATCCTTTCTGTAGGAATGCATATCTGAAATCAAAACTCAAGCAATCTTTGTTCTAAAATAATTTACAATAGTTTACCCAATTTACCTGACTTTGGAGCTGCCTGAGACACGAGCCTCTGGTGGGTTCTAAATATTCGTAAGCAGGGCATCTTTGCAGAATACACTTTAGGTGGTAACACACTGCCAAAAACAGGAGTTGAGCACCCATTAACAGCAACGCGCAGAAGGCTCGCCATTTTGTCCAAACCTCAGAGCAGACTCCTTGCCACGTATGGAATCCCTGCTGCAGATATGAAAACAAATCAAGAATTAGTAATGACACTATGCAGAAGGTATGTCAACTCTGTAGCCCAAGGCTGGTTGATTGCCAGCAGCCATAAAATGACTGTTCCTTCGCACCTTTTTTCTAGCTTGGAAATAAAATCAACTTCTTTCCAAACTCAGTAAGGTAACTATCAGACTGAAGTCACAAGCTCGTGTGACGTCTGACGTTACAAGGTGACTTAGAGATCATATTTCTGTGACTGAACACCACACTCGTTATGGCATTGCTCAAATCAAGCAGCTCTGGCACGTGAACACGCCCCAAGGAACTCGACAAACGCTTCCAACTCCTGCCAGAGCTCTCACGGGAGTTACACTGAGTGAGACAGGTGCTCAGGAAACATCCCAAAACATGACTTCAGAGTGGGAGAAGCAGGCCAGCAATCACGGGAGCCAGGCCGCCCTGCCTAACAGGTGGCTACTGGCTGCCGGCAAAGGAAAAAAGGTTTTTAGCTCGAAACCCCGACGTCCGCCGGCTCCAACACCTGATCCGTCGGACTTCGTCCCGTCTCGGCCCTCCTCACAGCGCCGCCCCCCACCCCCCGCACCGCGCTCCTCGCCAGCCTGGCCCACTCGGCATTGGCCCCATTTTGTTCTTGATGCTCATGGTCACTGCCTGACCTTGGGCAGCAGTCCTACCACTGCCCGGGCCGGCGCCTCCACCATCGCCACAAGGGCTGGCGGTCATCGCGCCCTCCGCGGGAGAACCTACGGCTGTCACCCCTCTGCCACCCGACCGGGAGCGCTCCCAGTGCCCCTGCCCGTTCCACCGTCCACACGTCCAGGTGCCCTCCCTCCCGCCGCTCTCGGACGCGGCACAGGGCAGCGCAACCCGTCCCGCCTCTCCCTGCCCCCTCACTCCGCTCTCGTCAGGACAAAGCAAAGCTACTGCCACCGCCGCCGCTGTTCCTGTTGCTGTTGCCGTTGCCGCCGCCGCCGCCGATCCCGCGCGTTTCCGCCCCACTGCACCCACCGGTCTTGCTGCCAGGACCGGTCCCGCCGCGGCACAGATCGACCTTGGGGCTAGGCGGGGCGACAACTCCGGGTGCGGGGCTAGGCGGAGCGGGGCAGCCCCTTTCCCGCCAACCCGGAAGGAGTGAGGCGGAGGGTCGTTTCGGGCACCTCCCCTGCCGCGGAGGGGGTGGTGCCTGTCACTTGATGGCTGCCTTGCGTGTGCGGGTAGGAGCGGGTGCGAGCGCCGTCGGCCCCGGTGACTGGAGCGAGGAGGGGATAGGCTAAGAGACTCCTCTGAAGCGTGGGCGCTCCGTGTGGCTGAGCGGCACAGTGCATGGGGGCATCTCTGTTATTGCCGTTATTTCCTGAGGCGTGTCATCAAGCAGCAGTCCCGATGTGGGACAGAAAGCGTCGATCCTACAGGGAAGTAGAACAGGCAAAGAGCAAATCTGGCAACTCTGGTAACTCTGTACATAACAAGCGACTAGACTAAGAGAACACGCCGTTACAGAAAACTGTATGCCAGTTTGCCTACCGCCTGTGCACGCCTTATTTCACACTATCTGTTGTTTTTAGTTAAGAGTTAGGCTTTTTTACTTACTTTACTTTATCTGTGTAAATGCACATTTACTTACTTTTACTTTACTTGCATCTGTAGCTGCATGTGCAAAGTACACATTGCTGGAGATGTCACACAGCTTCCAGGACTAGAAGTGTAACCTCACCTGAGTCTTTTAAGAGTAACTGACATCCTACTATTAGCTGTACTACTAGTACTCAGGAGACTACTATGCTTTTAAATAAGTTTGAGGGAAAGGTTCCATGTAGAGATGCTGGCTCATGCAATTACATGATTTATACTTTGGACTCAGTAGCTACTGACTAGTACAAGAACTTGCCCCATCAGTGTGGTAAGGATCAACATAGTTCTAATAAGTCATGCATTCATTCATGTCCAGAGAATGACAACAAGGTTGGTGAAGGGTCTGCAGAACAAGCCTTATGAGTAGCAACTGAGGGACCTGGGACTGTTTAGTCTGATGAAAAGACTGAGATTGCTGTCTACCGGAAAGGAGGTTGTAGAGATGTGGGAGTTGGTCTCTTCTCACAAGTAACAGGACAACAAGGAAGTAGCCTCAAGTCGCACCAAGGGAAGTTTGGATTAGACATTAGGAAAAACTTCTTTATTGAAAGGGTAATCAGGCCTTGGCACAGGCTGCCTAAGGAGGTGGTTGTGATTTAAGGAGGTTGACAGATAGAACTCTAGGCTCAGAGGTTAACTTTGATGAAGGGCTGTCCTGTGAAACATAGTTTTGCTTTCCCAGGGAAATGTGGTTTGATATTTATTAAGGGGAACGTGAATGTGCTTTGAGACTGTCTGAGAAGCGGGAGGCGGGGAGGAAATGTCATAAAACAAACAGTGTCTGGTAGATGGGATGAGCAAGTGCTGCCAGCCTTGAAGTATAGATAAGAAGGAGAGAACAACTAATCTTCAAACAGCAAAGTCAGACGGATAAAAAGATAGGTGCGGGGATGAAACTGAAAGTGATGGGGCGGGGCCAAATCGCCGCGAGCAGCGCCCGGGCCCCGCCCCCTGGTCCCCGCCGTGTAGCCGGGCTCCGCCTATCGCCGCGCCGCGCGCGCGCCCGCTCCCTTTTTCCGTACTTCCCTCCCTCTCCCATGAGCGCTTGAGCCGCTCAGCCTGAGCATGTCGGATAGTTTCGACCGGGCGCCGGGTGCCGGCCGAGGTTGGGGCCGGGGTCGCGGCCGCGGGACTGCCGCGCTCCTTGGTGGCCCTGCCGGGGATGAAAAGGGTGGCGGGGCCTCCCCCGGGGGCGGCGGTTACCAGAGCTCCGGCTCGGCCAAGGAGCACCAAAAGCAGCAACGGACAGGCGGCCTTTTCCCGCAGCAGGAGCCATTGCGGCCTCCGAAGACGGCACCACTGGTTACTGGAACCGCAGGTACGGACCTGCTCCAGAGCTCCTCTGCCTGAGGCAGCTTCTCGAGGCCCCTGCTCTCCCGATTCTTTTGTTATTTCTATTTCTTACCCCCGCTCTCTTCTCTATCTTCTCTGTCCCATGGAGACTGGAGCCGAGGTTTTCCGCCCTCGCTCCCCACTTCTCTCAGACTAGCCGCGACCTCGTCTCATCCCCGCACCTTGGAGTGCAGAGATCATCGCGGCCTCAGTGCCCTGCACACCCCGGGCACCTCCCTGGCCTCGGCACTGCTCGGTGATGAGCACCGGTGGGGGCAGTTGCACTTTCCCTCAGAAGAGTGGTCACGTTTCTTGGTTATAGGCTAGGTAAAGCTATGATGTATTGGAGCTTCTTGTAGCACCTCTCCGTCCATCCCACCATCCCCCACTTGCTGTGCCTTTACGCACATGTGTCCGTTTTATCCATCCATTAATCTGACTGCAGATGGTCTCAGTCTTCCCCTTACTGAAGAACTCCAGACTAAACGTTTGCCAAAAACCAAATCCAACCTGTGTAACACAAAGCGTTCTTTGTCAGTTAGCTTTCTTAGGTGGGTATCAGGTTCTGTTTTCAATGGACCTAGGGGGCAATCTATGCATTTGGAAAATGTGGGAAGACCCAGTTTTAAACTCTTTTGTAAAGGAGGTTTAGCAAATGGTGTAAGGGTGTAAGAGACCATGACATTTAAGTGTTTCTGAGGATTATGTTAATAGTAGTGTTAGTAAGAGATACTGATGTGTACATTGACTTAAAAGTACTGAATTTGTACCTGAAATATGTTAAAAATCTAAAATAGGAGCAAGCATACCATAAGCAGATTTAATCGTTTATCAGGTTATCTCTTTTTGAAAATGTGTTTTCATACGAGAGCGCTCATTTCTATTTTTTCACTTTCATCACCTTTATTTTGTCACCTTTATATTACATTTATTTTAGGTCATGTAGAACCGAACCTAACCTAACTGCCAAGCCCACTTCTAGACTTCAGTAAAGTGAAGAAAATGTATTTGCAGTGAATGTGAAAATACAGTAAATATAGATTTAGTAAAAAAACCAACAGATTGTGGGTGCTTTGCGACAATACACATTAGTTTCTAAGAAAAATTGTTAACAAAACCTTTTCAGAACAACAAAGGGGAGTACCATCTGGATCACAGGATAAAGTTGCAGTTCCTGATTCTGGACCAGAAATTTCTGAACCTCTAGTGTCTGCAGCTCCTGTGGTAACATCAAAGCTGTCTGTTAAAGCACCTGAGTTCTATCCACCAGGATACAACCAGAATTTGAATCAGAACTTCACAGTAAGTGTTTGTTTTTCTTCTTATATACCAATTTACTTATACTCAAAATATTTTCATGCGATCTTATTATCGCATAACTTGAATGCTGCATTTGATGAAGACATTCTGAAAATTCTGACAAAAATCTCCAAAGTCACATTTGGAACGTTAAGTGATAATGGGTGAATACTGATGGTGCCTTTCAGAGTTGGATGTTTTGCTGAAGCTTACTGAGTATTTCCGCCTGCTTTGCTAATTACACCAAGCACTTTTTACACCTAGTGATCATATCATTGATCACCCTTGTTGTAATTACATCTACGCTGTGTTTTACATAAAGGCTTAGGTGTACTTTTAGTGCAGATTTTACAGGTTTTTGAAGCAAATGTTTTTAGTTTTTCTGAGCACCGGCTTTACCTTCCATAAATTTACTGCACCATAACTCTGTAGCTCAGTGTGCCATCATGTCTTTTATGTCCATCTATTGAATTTCATCACCAAAGGGCGAAAAAGTAGGGTTAGGCTCATTCCTATCAGCTACCTACTTGTCTACATAATAAATACATTTTTACAGCTAGGCTAAGTGTGATCTTGGGTCAGTAGTATAGATGTGCCTTGGAATAAAAAACAATTGGTAATTATTGGTTTTTACCTTACTGTGTGCTTAGTAATTCTACTTCAGGGAAGAACTATGTGAATCCTTGGAACATAACCTGTTGTTATGCCAGCAGCCAAACTCTGATACCATATATAAACAGGTGGGAATTAGTACTTTTATAAAACGCAGTCAAGTGATAAGAGCAATTTTACTGAAACAAATATATTTTAGTAACTTAAAGAAGAGTACTTGATTTGATTGCTAAATATAGTGGTTTGGTATTCTGACCTATTTTCTTCAACAGTAAAATTTAAGTTATCTTAACAAATGCCAGCTTTGCCACCTTACTGAATTGAATTATGGCCTTGACAATACCAGCCCATAGCCAATGTGCAGTTGTTAACAGAATGCCAATGCGAACATCCTTTACTGAATTTATAATCTAGGGGGTAAATAACTGCTTTTTCACAATATGTGTTGAATTTTCTACATACAAAGAATTTCCATTTCAAGACTGGAAAAAGAAATGCCATTTGGAGTGGCATACGTAATGCATACTTACAATTACAAAATTCTGAGGCCAGCAGTGTGCCTATTCAACCATTTGGAATACACACATGAGCATGTGGGAGTTTGCAGTTGCTATGTTGTAGGAATATGCTGTGAATGTGACTCATCTATTAATAAAAATTAAAATTATACCAAAACCTTTCTGGAAGTATGCTGCAGGGACCTCCATCTGATTAGAATATACTAGACATTGATAAGTAGTATTTCAGACTTTTGTCCTTCACTGTTGCAAAGTTTGGGGAGTTGTTGCTTTGATGTATGAAGTAATTTTGGAAACTGAGCTCATATACACACAGAATCACACAACATCAGGGATTGGAAGGGACCTCGAAAGATCTTCTAGTCCAATCTCCCTTGCCAAAGCAGGACCACTTAGACCAAGTCACACAGGAACATATCCAGGTGTGGACTTCATAGTTTTAGGAGTGAGATTTGTATTTTAGGTGAAATCCTTCCCCCTCAGAAGGCTGAGCAGCTTCAGTGCTGGTGCCAGCCACGATAGTGCCACTTAATCTCATACAACATGGATGAATAGTTGTGCATATGTGCAGCAGTCTTTGTACTTAAGTTTGCAGTAGCTGCTTTGTACACTTGTTGAGAGCATATAATCTAAAAAAGCTTGTTGCTAAAAAAAGAAATAAAATCAATGATAAATTTTTAGTGACTAAATTCCTTAAAGCAAATGTACTGAATGTTTGTCAAGTACAGGAAAGAGGTAATTAGCACATACACAGAAACAGCCCAGGAGCAGAACTGGCTCATGGATCTCTTCTGTAGACTTTCTCGATTTTATCTTTATGTAATTCAAAGACGCTTTAGTACCTATTTAGCGTTCATGTTGTTACTTACTATTGTCAGTTGATGACTTAAAAAAAAGACAGGGAAATCTATGATTTTTAGGTTGGTAACTCTTAGACAATTCAGGATCCCCTCCTATAGCAGACAAACATGAAGGAAAAGGATTAGACAGTTGTGACTGAGAAACCATTTAATTTAATGGAGAACTTCTACTTTCTTGGATTAAAATCACAAATTTGTAATATGTACATTTATAGCCTCCTGTTGTCTAACTGCTGTTCGGAAGTAATCAAGAGGGATTTGCTTTGCTTTCTTTTAGTCAATAAAGTACATACTTATCTGTTAAATCTTAAAATGTGAGTGGTTAAATATAGCCCAGTTACTTCTAGACATCCGTTTTTGAAGTATCAAATGTTACTAATTTAACAAGATACAATTTATGTTTTTTCTCTCCCATTTGGTCTGTTCCCTGGTATAGTTTCTAAAAGTTAGACTTCGTTTGGAGCTGCATATTTAGTACGTGTAGCTGATTGCGGTAGAGTTTAGCCTCTGTTTAGCAACTTAAATATTAAATGGGAAGAGGAGTATGAATGCAGAGACAGTATATATATCCCCATGATATTGGGGCCTCCTACAAAATAAGGACATTCTCCTCCATAAGTGAGTATGAGAGGTATGAACTTTCTTCCTGTCTGAATAAGGATCGCATAACAATGAGGATCTCATTCTGCTGTTCATAGCAGGTTTTTTTACTAGTTACAGCAATTTCATTTCCTGCAACATGGCTGGAGAGTATTCAAGCAAGTGGTTTGGAGAGATGCTAATTCAGCCATATATGATTAAGTTGTGGCCAAATAATGCCATAGTTCTGTGGAACAAAACAATTTATTGTACAGGACTTTTATTTGGCTATTTGAAATTTCCTAGTAAAAGCTGATTTCCTTTGAAGACATAGAGTATTTAGCTAGTTACATGTGTACCTGTTAATTTCTATCCTTTAGCTTTATGAACTCCAAACCATTAGAATCATAGAATACTTTAGGCTGGAAAGGATCTCTAACATTCCTGTGCTTCAGTCCCCAGCTCATGAGACTGTTAAAGACAGTAGGAATCTGCCAGAATTTCTGTAAAATCATGGGTTTTTTCCTGTTTTTGATGGGTTACATTAAGTAACTTTACCTTCATTATTTACTGGGCATGTACCCTGTTTAGACAAACAACATAGGAAATCTTTCTAGTTTTTATTATACTGATGTGTCCTCAAAAAGCTTAAGTTGTACGCCTTTATGATATGGATTTTTGAAGAATTTTTGAAAATCTGCTTTTTGCCCCCCAGTTCTTCACATGTCATTAAATTAATGCCAATGCTTTGTTTTCAGCAGTGTATACTTGCAATATGCAGATCCAATCTTTCTGCCTTACAGTAGTGTAGAGACTGAGCCATTTTGAAGACAAAGTAAACAATCTCATTAAGTGAGGGATGGTGGGGAGAGAGAGAATATAATTATAAACCTTATCAATGTATTTTTGTGAAGTAAAGAAAAAGTATATTGTCATTTTTAGCTTAATTTCTCACTACAGTATACTTATTTAAACAGTTTTAAACTCTTTAAACACTGTTGGAGTTCTCAGATGAGAATTCTTACATCCAGTACCGATAATGTCCTGAAACACTAATTGTAAGTTGCTGATTGCACTTCTGAAATCTGAGATGCTTTTCACAATCTTTTGTGTAGTGTGACAAAGTAGATTATTTATACTATGTTATTGCAAGCAGTGTGACAGAGCATGCTCCTTACCTTACATTATTTTAGTTTCCTTTTAAATATTCTTTCTCTACTCAGGATTCTTCCTCTGAAGATAGATATGATAGCTATCTGACTTTGGCAGAATACGTACAAGACTTTCTAAATCACCTCACTGAGCAACCAGCTTGTTTTGAAACAGAAATAGAGCAGTTCACTGAAACACTGAATGGCTGGCTCACTGCAGATGAAGATTTAGCAGCACTTGTTGAACTCATCTATCAGCAGGTAGCTTGTATATTATGTCTTACGGTGTGCATGTTAGGCCTTTTTCACCCAATATATGCATCTGGGTATTATTTATACTTATACAATGTAGACGTAGTTACATATAATCTTAATATTTTCATTTTAAATGACAGCTCAAGTGTGAGACACCAACCACCCAGATAAGTTTTCCCAATTTAGTTGGTTTCATCTGTTGTGTGTTTGGATCGTCTCAGTCACATAAAAGACTTAAAATTATGACATTTAATTATAGGGAGTTATATTTGAATTGCTGTATTTATGTAGTAAAAATTGAATGTGTTGCAGCTCTTAAATGCTGGAGCTATATATATTTTTTGTTTTGTCCTGCAAAAAAACAATTATCATATTACTAAGATACTTCTAATTTTTTAATATGTAAAAAAACCTAAATTTATACCTACTGTAGACATCACCTTTTGTGAAATGCTTCTTTATTGACAAGCTTTCTTCTTCATTTGGAATAGTCCTATTTCAAAACAGTATATCTGGTGGAAAGGAAAGCTCATCCAGTGATAACTAGGTCCAGTCCAATTTCATGGCCATGGAAATGAGACCTTGAGCTGAACTCTGTGCTAATTGGGGGAGCCTCTAGAAAGAACAGTTTAGTATGTGTTGCTTAGTGAACAAGCTTCTGTTGCTGTCTTTTGGGGTTGCTGAAGAGAATGAAGACACACTTGTACATGCTGTTTATTATACTGGATGTGTTTCACTGTCCTCCATTGGTTGTTTTCCACTTATACCTTGAAGAGTGTAAACTTGGATTCACCTTTTAATATTTTAATTAGAATATTTTAATCAGAATATTTTAATATGGCTTTTGTAGAAGCTGCATAACTGGTTGGTTATTATACAGAACTGTAGTTGAGTATCATAAGAATCTCAAGTTTCTGAACCTAAACATGCATTAATTCTGTAATTCAGAACAGTTTAGCTGGACTTCAAGATCGCTTGTGCTGTGTTTGGCAGTATCATTTTCCCATCCTTTATTTGAGCACATGGAGAAAAGTAAAAAAAATTAACAAATACCATGTAACTTTACTGGAAGAGAAAGAGGGATTTCTCTGATTTTTAACTTTGTATATGTTAAATACATTCACTGTCTGACGAGAGGGAGATAACGGACACCATCATCCAATATGGATTATAAGCAGGTGACAGTTTATTGAGCAGTGCGCGCT
>JAOXOE010027340.1:0-18670 GCA_028565055.1 Phoeniculus purpureus
TGTAGCAGGGGGATTGGACTGGATGATCTTTCAAGGTCCCTTCCAATCCCTAATGTTCTGTGATTCTGTGATTCTGTGAAGGGACCTCGAAAGATCATCTTGTCCAATCCCTCTGCCACAGTAGGACCCACTAGATCCAGTCGCACAGGAACATATCCAGGCAGGTTTTAAACATCTCCAGAGGAGTAGAAACTCATTCTGCCATAAGGAGATCGTTACGGTTGCAACAGAAAACCACTGTTCAGCTCCCTTTGTGTGACAGTGGTGTGTTATGTGCAAATTCCAAGCTCCTGGAGTTATCTTCAGATCATAATGTCTGCTGTATGGTTTCACATCAAATGTTCTTACATCTGTAAATCCTGACTCCAAATGCAGTGAAGTGCAGAAGGAAAGGTGGAAGAGAACTAGAGTACTGATCAAAATGCAAATGGGCTTCATCCAAAAGCCGCTGAGCTGAAGTAAAGTTCTTGGTTATTAAAACCACAGTGATTTGAGGTGAAGCAAGGTGATACATATCTGAGATGTGACTCCATACACCCGATTTGCACGGGAGTTTGAACATCTCCTTTCAGTGAGTGCCTTGATAGAGCACAATCACACAGCCTGGTGGAAGAAATGGTTTGTGCTGCTGGTGAAAGGCCAAAGAAAAAGACTAACAGAAAAATATCCATTTATTAGGAAAGGACTAAATTGAAAATCGCGTGGAGCGTTCATCAACATTCTGTATCAGAGACTGCAACTGCATTTGCACACCTTTCACATGGAATTCTGAAAAAATAATGCAGTTCACTGCAATTTCTGAATCAGCACCGTGCTATTAACCCAGCAGGAGGAATTAGCTGGCACAAACACAAACCCCCTTCTAATTATCCCTGTCAAAATATCTAGCAAACTCAGGAGAAAGCATCCTGTTGTACAGGTGACAAACGCTCCTACCTCGCTCCGTGTTCTTTACAGCGGAACTGAGAAAAAAAATGGGCCCTCTTTTTCAACATCAGCTCAGGTTAAAAAAACCTCGACCCAAACGAAGAATAGATCACATAGTGTAAGATTAATTATAAAACGTGTAAACAGACAACCAACTGGCAGGGGGGTTGGATTAGATGGTCTTCCGAGGTCCCTTCCAATCCCTGATGTTCTGTGGTTCCGTGGTTCTGTGAGCATAAAAGAATATGACATAATATTATATAAAATGATATAATATTATAGGTTATATATATAGCATCTTATATACTATATAATTACATAATGCATAATAATGTACAATATATAATAATGTTATATATTACTATATTATATATTCTAAAACATATAATAATAATATACAATCATACATAATTACATGAGACAGATATATATATCATATAATACTTTAACATGCAGAAATAGAAAGCCCCAGCAGATGCAGGCTCAAGCACCTTCACACTATTTCTTGCCTGCCATTTTCTGTTACCTGCTCCATTCCTTTCCTCTCACTGCACCTTATGAGTCCCTGGGTTTGTGTTCTCCGTGGTATCTTCTTTCCCACGGTACTCTAAAGCCTTCTTTATGAAACTGAGTAATGTTTCCTACTTACTCTTAGAATATTCTGAGATGAACACTGCCTTAGCATTTTGAAAGACTTCCAGGACTTCAACAATTTTGTCTCATATTTCATAGAATCATAGAATGGTTTAGATTGGAAAGAACCTTAAAGATCGTCTAGTTCCAACTTCTGTACCATGGACAGGGACACCTCTCACTAGACCAAGTTGCTCAGAGCCACATCCAACCTGGTCTTGAACACTTCCAGGGAGAGGACAGCTGCAACTTCACTGGGCAGTGAGTTCCAGTGCCTCAGCATCCTCATCAGGAGGAATTTCTTCCTAAGATCCAATCTAAATCTACACAATTTTTGATCAGAAGGGACCTTAAAGATCATCTAGTTCCAACTTCTGTACCATGGGAAGGGACACCTCTCACCCGACCAAGTTGCTCAGAGCCCCATCCAACCCAGCCTTCAACACTCCACCACAGCAGGACCATCTAGACCAACTCGCATAGGAACATATCTAGGTGGGTTTTAAATATCTGCAGAGGAGACACCACAAGCCCCTTGGGAAGCCTCTTCTAGTTCTCTGTCACCCTCACCAGGAAGAAGTTCCTTCTAATACGTATATGGAACCTCCTATGTTCCAGCTTACACTCATTGACCCTTGTCCTATCACCAGATGAAATTGAGAAGAGCCTGGCTCTTCACCCAGCCTTCACATATTTATAGACATTAATGAGGTCACCTCTCAGTCTCCTCCAAGCAAAAGAGACCCAGCTCCCTCAGCCTTTCCTCATAAGGGAGGTACTCTACTTCCTTCATCATCCTCATGGTTCTATGCTGGACTCCCTCCAGCAGCTCCATATCCTTCTTGAACTGAGGGGCCCAGAACTGGACACAATACCCCAGATGTGGTCTCACCCTGGCAGAGCAGAGTGGGAGAAGAACCACTCTCAATCTGCTAACCATCCCCCTTCTGATCCACCCCAGGATGCCATTGACCTTCTTGGCCACAAGGGCACATTGCTGGCTCATGGTCATCCTGTTGGCCACTAGGACCTCCAGGTCCCTGTCTCCTACACTGCTCTCCAACAGGTCAGTCCCCAACCTATACTGGTACCTGGGATTGTTCTTGCCTAGATGCCAGATTCTACACTTACCCTTGTGATAGTTCATTAAATTTCTCCCCGCCCAGCTCTCCAGCTCATCCAGACCCCACTGAATGGCAGCACAGCCTGCTGGGGTGTCAGCAACTCTGAGAATCATGGAGACTTTTTCTTGTCTTAACATGTCCCAAGGAAAGGAACCCAAACCAGACAGAAGTCAGACATCCTGCAAGGATTGCCTGGACTTTGTGATGCCTTTCAAGGAGTGGGAAATGAAAGGGTGGAGGACACAAGGAGATTGAAGTCGCCCTGCAGACCCCCAACTTTCAGAGGTCTCCCCCATGGCACTCAAAGAACACAGAAGACACCGTGAAAGCTGCACTTGGGACACCGAGAAAAGGAGACAATGCACACGGAACTCTGACGGTGGTAATCTTATTCTGACCTTTCCTTGCTTATCTGTTGCCTTCATTTTTTTCCCCTCTCTACTATCTCTCTCTCTCTCTCTCTCTCCTTTTTTATGCACTGCTGTTAAGATAAACCTACCTCAATACATTTTGGCCCTGGTATTTGTCTCTGCTATCGATTTGTTGGAGCACATGTCTCAAGCACCTTTGCGTCACCCTGTACATTCAATGATGTATTTTTATGATTGAACTTCCTTGGAATCCGCATCCAAATGGGATCGTGACAGCCACTCCTCTCAGCTTTGTGTCATCAGCAAACTTGCTGACAGTCCACTCTAATCTCTCATCCAAGTTATTAATGAATAGAATGAATACTACTGGTCCCAGTACCGACCCTTGGGGGACTCCACTAGACACAGGCCCCCAGCTAGACTCTGTCCCATTGACCACTACTCTCTAGCTTCTGTCCTGCAGCCGGTTCATGATCCACCTCACTACCTGATCGTCCAGACCACACTGCCTCAGTCTGGCTGTGAGGATGCTGTGAGAGACTGTGTCAAATGCCTTACTGAAGTCAAGATAGACCACATCCACTGCTTTGCCGTCATCTGTCCACCTGGTTCTGTCCTCATAAAAGGCTATCAGGTTGGTCAAGCATGACTTCCCCTTAGTTAAAACATGTTGACTGTCCTTGATGTGCCTGATCCTGTACATCCTCTTCAGACACTACAAGGCTTCTCTTCTTTAGGCCTAAGCACCTCAGCTCCCTCAGCCTGTCTTCACAGGAGAGCTGCTCCAGTCTTCTGATCATCATTGTGGCCCTCCTCTGGACTTCTTCTATTACTGTGTGGGGTTTTTTTTCTGCTTGGACAATGCCTATTTCATGCTAGGAGTGGAAAAGTAGAGATATGAAAGCTCTTTGATGGTTCTTAGATCTATTTTAATACACACAATAGTTGAACAAAACTGCTCTTAATTATGTAACTTTTCTTTCCAAGGTTTCCACTCCTGTCTTCTTCTGATAGTCTTTTGCGTCTGCATTTCTTGCCACTAATTTTGCCTCAGGCGACCTGGTGCTATTGCAAGATGACTGGGATCTGTCACAGGATTATTAGGAGGCTGAACTGTTTGTTGTAGATAAGCCAAGAAGGTCGAAATACATCGAAGGACACTATTTGGATCGTCTTTCATGCCCAATCTGTGAAGGCCATTGAGATGGATATGGACCTACTTCAAGTATTTCAACACCCTGGACTGGAAGCTGAAAAAGTGAACTGGCAGTAACTGAGGGTTCATCTTCATCACAGTTGCAAACTCTTTTGGATACCTTTAGCTTTGGAATTCATTAACATTTGCCCATTTAATAGATTTCTGTGATCCTTAAAGATTGCTGCCAGGAAAAGTACTCATCTGATTTCAGGTTTTTGGAGAGCTCAGTCGCCTGCATTCTTGACACATCCCTTTCCTTGCCAATGACGGATTCATCATCATTCCCAGGCATTGTCTAGCATTGTCAGGAGGATGGAGCCAGGCTCTTCTCAGTGTCATCTAGTGACAGGACAAGGGGCAGTGGGTGTCAGCTGGAACATAGGAGGTTCCACATAAGTATGAGAAGGAACTTCTTCCCAGTGAGGGTGACAGAGCAGTGGAATGGGCTGCCCAGGTGCATTATGGAGTCTCCTTCTCTGGAGATGCTTAAAACCTGCCTGGACATGTTCCTGTGTGACTTGATCTAGGTGATCCTGCTCTGGCAGGCGGATTGGACTAGATGATTTTTTGAGGTCCTTTCAGAGAATCACAGAGCACTAGGGATTGGAAGGGACCTCGAAAGATCATCCAGTCCAATCCCCCTGTCAGAGCAGGATCAACTAGATTAAGTCACACAGGAACACATCCAGGTGGGTTTTCACAGAATCACTCTGGTTGGAAAAGATCCCTGGGATCATCGAGTCCAACCTTACAAGTTCATCTCTAAAACACAACCCTCAACACCTCATCCAAACGATCTTTAAACCTCCAGAGAAGGAGACCCCCACCACAGTTTCCTATACAGGCAAAAACAGGCGGTGCAGGCATCTCAATTAATACTTCACCTCACTTTGTCTGTCAATGGCAGCTTACAAATCCCTATTTACATGGAATAAACAGTTAGGGAGTCATTAATCATCGCAACCCTTCCCTTCCTCTGTGCTCAATCATCAAAGATGCTGCCTGTGTTTTAGCAGCAGGCATTTTTCTCCTCACTGCTCTGAAGTAATCAGTTTACAATTCCTTTATCATAATCTTCCCCAACCAGCAATACATTACCTGAATTTGCATGAGATTAGGGTAGTAACTATGACGCGGCCTCAGCAGTTCTAATTAAGATCCATGCTGATCTAGTCTGTTGTTGTTCTGTTTCTGCTGGCCTGGAGGCTCCCTTTTATGTAAGGAAGGAAAATGAGGGTGGATGGTTTGCTAGAAGAAGGAAACCTGCAGTGCAAGGCCCTCCAAGACCTTGAGAAACAATAGGTGGAAAATGTCTAAGAATTATGTATCACAGCAGGGTAATGGGAAACAAACCCAGCACATCCTGACAGTCCCCGTGTAGTTTCTTGTTCATTCAGTCCAACGCATTTGTACACAAAATCTTATTCCCATGCACCTGCAATGAATGACATCTCTGCCTCTTCCCCACGTTCCCTACGCGCTTCCTCTGCTCTCACTGCAGAGCTGAAGTTGTCATGAAAAGAAATCCCACATGTCGTGTTCTATGCAGGGGAAGTAAGTAGCAGAATGACTTCATGCCTGGTTTGAACCTTTTAAAATCCTTCCAAGAGGATTCTGTGTGCTCCAGCGTTGATCCTAACAGCTCATTGTATTACACGATGTATGTTTGTTTCACCATGGTGTTAGGTAGGTGGACCCTGACCGCTCTTCAAGCTGGCTCAACATGATCAGTTTTAGGTCAAAAGCTCTGTTGTTTAGAATAATAGAATCACCGTAGCTGGAAAGGACCTCCAGGATCAACCTTCATTCCACCATTGCCCTAAACCCTAGACCAAGGCACATGTGCTTTATCTACTCACTTTTAAACATCTCCAGGGTCGGTGACTTGATCATCTCCATGGAGAGCCTGTTCCAGTGCCAACCACTCTCTCAGGAAAGAACTTCTTCATAATGTCCAATTCTAAGTCTCCCCCTAAGCCTCCTAGTTGTGAACTTTACAGTTTGTTAGTAGAGAACATATGGTCTTTATTATTGAAAGCTAATTTGTTTCTCTGGAAAAGTAGATGTAAAGCTAAAATAACTGGATGGTTTTTCCTCTTCTCTTTTTAACACATTCCCAGATCCTTGCTCACAGTATGCACAGACATCACAGAGTTTTTGAGATGAGTACTTTTGCACCTACTGTAGCCTTGCAGTGTGTTTCTTATCTGATTGTCCTTCTGCTGTATTATTCAGAGCTACATGGGCTGTTGATGCACATTTCTGAGTGTATTTCATTCACTGCACGTTCATGATGGATTCGTAATGCTGCTTCACCATCTAAAGAAACTCTTTTCATCGCTTCTGCTGGAATATAGGAATATTAAACTAACATATTTGGTTTAAAGAGTCGTTCTATCTTGCCCAGTATTCTACCTCTGCCAATATTTGCAGCGAATGTTTAAAGCCAGCATGTAGTAAACAAGGAAAAGAACATAGTAAATAATTAAATCCTTAACTGATATATTTGCCTAGTATCAGCCTTCCTGAACTAGAGGTTACATCTAAGCTGTCGTGGGTAATATGTACTTAACAGGTCTGGCCTTTAGAGATTCAAATCCTTTTCTGAAACCACTTAATTGTTGGCTTCACAGTGTCTGATAGCAAAGCATTAATCAGCTTGTTTATAAATAAAAACATTCAAACAATGAAATACTCATATTTTCCTGGACTAATTTTGCGGCAGTTACATGGAAAGTTTCTTGGAAGAAACCGCACCAGGAGTATTGTGCCCAGCTCTGAGATCCTCGGCGCAAGAAAGACATGGGCCAGTTGGACTGGGTTTTGGATTGTCTTTCATGCCCAATCTGTGAAGGCCATTGAGAAGGATATTGACCTACTTCAAGTATTTCAACACGCTGGACCGGAAGCTGAAAAAAGAGAACTGGTAATAATTGAGGGTTCATGTTCTTCAGATAGTTGCAAACTTGGATACCTTTAGCTTTGGAATTCATGAACGTTTGCCCATTTAACAGATTTCCGTGATCCTTAAAGATTGTTGCCAGGAAAAATAATCATCTGATTTCAGGTTTTTGAAAAGCTTAATCACCTGCATTTTTGACACATCCCTTTCCTTGCCAGTGATGGATTCATCATCATTCCCAGGTATTGTCTTGCCTTCAGAAGGATTTTTGGCTTGGTGGTCTTCCTGACTACTGTCCATCTTTGCACTGGACTTTAGGCTGTGGAAGCAATAGTCACCGACCTGGCAAAGGAAAACTGGCTCATTGCTGTCAGGGTTTAACACCACCAAGTTACCCTCCGAAAAGGGCTGCTTTTTAGGAAGATCATTTCCCTTTTGTAAGACAGGCAGAGAAATCTTTGTGACTTCTGAATGTCCGTCAAGTCCTGAAGGGACAGTGAGATACTCTCCAAACACATCCAGGTGTGATTCAGGAGATGAGGTTGGTGCTTGACTTGACACTGGGACTACGACACCAGTTTTCCCAGGAGAAAACTCTTCACCAGACTGGTTGTTGGTGGGCTGAGTCTCCTGTGTGTGACAAGGCAACTCCCCAGCAGTGACAAGTGGTAGATGGGTGGAGTTCCTAGTTGATGGAAGTAACAGGCTCTCTGTGGTGATGTACTCCAAGGGATGCTGAGGAGACGTGATACAGCGAAGAGCCTTCAGAGATTTCTCCTCTTCAGTTTCCATGTTCATGCCTTTCCCACAATCTGTTGGAGCCAGTGAGACTTTTTCCTCATCGTCATGGTGCTGTATCATTTCATTATGAAGTGGGAGCTGGAAGGACTGTGGAGAACCTGCTTCTGCCTGTTCTTGCCTCTCTGGAGCCTGGGAATAGTCTTCCTTTGGAAGGGTCAAGTACTGAAGGGAAACTGATTTCTCAAGGACTCCCAGTGGGTCCGCTTCCAGGGTCTGATGCACATCAGGCTGGGAGGACATCAGTGGGCTGTACAAGTATGGACCATTGAAAGCAAAGGAAGGGTTTGCTGTCTGAGAATGAAGACTTGCATCAGCACTGTTTCTCCTTGAAACAGCAGTCTGACTTGAGCAGAGAACTGGGACATGCTCTGCCTCATTTAAGGCATGGTATGAGTTCTGTAGGTCCAGTGCAACAGGGGAAACCTCTGTCTTTTTAGCCTGCTCTTCAGGGGATTCTGATGAAGTCTTCACCTGCCTGAATGTGGGAAACATAAAAGTTACTCGTGAAAAGTTGCTCATTGGCCTGTAGAAGCAGGCCAACCCAGATAGCAAAAACAAACTGAAGCCTCTCTTCAAAAGCAATTTGTAGAGGCTTTTTAGCGACAGAGCATTTGATTACAGTCTGCCATGACTTAGAATCACAGAATCATTCAGGTTGAAAAAGACCCTTGGGATCACCAAGTCCAATCATCAATCCTACTCTACAAGTTCACTCCTAGACCAAATCCCCCAACACTACATCTAAGTGTCTTTTAAACTCATCCAGGAATGATGGTCGAATCACCATCCCTAGAGGTATTTAAAACTTGTGTAGATGTTGTGGCCTGAGGGCATGGTTTAGCCATGGGACTTGTTGGACCTGATGATCTGAAAGGTCTTTTCTGAAGTAAATGATTTTATGATCCACTGTGTCATTATAACATGTCATTTCAAGGCCAGGTTGGATATAGCTTTGGGCAGCGTGGTCTAGTGGAAGGTGATCATACCCACGGCTCAGGAGTTAGAACTAGGTGATCTTTATGTTCTCTTCCAACACAATCCATTCTGTGCTTCCATGGTGTTCACTCACCTGTCCTCCACTTGAAGGAAGCTAGCTTGCTCCATCTTCTCTGGAAGATTGTACTTGTTGAAGTCCAGGTGGCTGTTTGTTGGCCAGTTTCCTAAATGCACTTTCTGAAAATAAGAAAGCAGGCATGAGAAAAGAGCAAGGCAGGGGAATCAAGACCCGTATGTTCCTCATGGACAAAGAACCCAACAAGGAGACCCTATTTGTGGCCTTAGGAACACAATTTCACTAATACAAGAAGAAGGTGTGTCCTACAGGAGCTTCTCCTTTAAAGAGCTCATAGAGATGCTGTAGGTTTCTGGCACAATAAACATCAAACTCCTTTTCAGCACCATATGGGAACACTTGGGGCTGTGTTTCATAAATAGGGCTACAATGACTGTCCATCAACTGAATAACTGTGATGTTCACAGAATTTACAACAAGGTAATTCAGTACAAGGGTGGAATCACTCGCTCAACACTATGACGCTAAGGCAATGAGTTATTGTAAGGAGAGAATCAGGCAGGTGATAGGAAACAAAGCTATTAAGGTGCTGCTTTTTCTAGGGAAAAGTTTCCCTGCAAAAGATTTTAGCAGAGACATAAAGAGTTTGTCTTCTGGCACAATAGAATCTATGCCTAGAACAGCTATGCCTGGTCTTTTCTATCTATGGCAAATTATACATTAAACCAGGTCATTGCAATGAAAGCCCATTTTACAGCACAACATCTGTGATGGGTAACACACACGGCAACTAATTCCTTCACCCTCCCCAGACGATGGATTGTTAGTAAGGGATAATGAGAGGCACTTCCAATTTTGGCTACTATAACCCCCTGCAGCTACAGACTGGGGGATGAGTAGCTGGAGACCAGCCTGGCAGAGAGGGACCTGGCAGTATTGGTTGAACCGGCTGAACAGGAGTCAGAAGAGTGCCCAGGTGGCCAGAAAAGCCAATGGCATCTCGGCTTGCACCAGCAATAGTGTGGCCAGCAGGACTAGGGATATAATTCTTCCTCCCTATACTGGGCACTGGGGAGGCCTCCCCTGGAGTACTGGGAGCAGTTGTGGGCCCCTCACTTCAAGAAAGATTCAGGGGTTGGAGCATGTCCAGAGGAGCAACAAGGATGGGGAAGAGACTGGAGGGAAAGTCTGATGAGGAGAGGCTGAGGGAGATGGGAGTGTTTAGACTGGAGGAGGCTCAGGAGCGACCTTGTCCCTCTCTACAAGTCCCTGAAGAGAGGTTGTAGTCAGGTGAGGGTCAGGCTCTTCTCCCAGGAAACTAGCAACTGAATGAGAGGGCAGAGCCTGAAGATTTCCAAAAAAGAACTCTTGTCTTGGTAAAAGACGGGCAGCGCTAATCCAGCTCCGTAGAATAAAAGTGTCTTTAATAGGGCTACTACTCTGTTCTAAAATAAAGTCTCCAAACTAGTGCTGATTACTATGTTGAGACGAAAGAAAGCACCAGCTGATGAAGTTTGCTAAGGACACTAGAATGTTTCAGACAGTTAAAATGGTAAAGTATGGGAAATTGTCTAGTGTGATTTTAAATCGCAGTGATGTTGGCAGGCACAGCACAGAGCCTACGAGTATAAATATAACAAGATAGTTTCGCTGCATACGCCCAGATTCTCACCTAAAAATAAGACCTAGACTGATGAAGATATCTGTTCAGCCTAGGACACAAGAACAGCTCTTTTGATTTTTGGAAGTCCTCAAAAAGAGTGAGAAATAACGAACCCTTCAAGGTAGAATTCTCTCTTACCTTCAGGTAGCTCTGGATCAGGACACTCTTGCTGGGGTTTGGAATCTTTTCCTCCCACATTTTCTTCTTCCTGCAGCAACAACACAGAGTTTTCAAGACTTGCTTCTCACTGTGGCTGCTAACAGAAAAGACTGCACCAAAACACCACGCTGCTCTGCACACTGGGGCACCACCAGGGCCACAACCCAGCTCCCACCCTTGGACAGACGTGCACGGGGTTGCGCATTGCACACCAAGGCTCATCTACACGTGGACTGCTCTCTCACAGGGGACAAGAAGTGCCTCAGCCTGTGTGTCACACACGTGGCGACCATGCTGCTAAATGTCCTCGTCACAACGCAAGCCTACCTGAGAAAGTACTTGTAGCTGCAATAAGCAACTCCTAGCAAAGCGATGATGAGAACTGGGAGCATCACTGGGAAAACCACTGCTGGCAGAACTGAAACAGAGAAAAGAGAAACAGATGTCCACCTGTAGTGGGTGCTTCCAGTAGCAGGCTTTTCACTGTGGTCACTCTTCACGCCAGCAGATGAGGGCAATGTAGATGGCCTATCAAGGGATGGGATCATGGTGCCTTCAGACTGTCGGGATGCCCTCCAAAGTGGGACAGACCAAATGTGGCCTGAACAGCTTACTGACCACAGGAGTTACTTGTTCCCTTTACTGATCCTTTTTACTGACAGCAGAGTAAACAATTTATGCTAAGAAAGAGGTTATTAGGTACCACACTTCACCATGAACAACAGGCGTCTCTTCAGGCATCTAGGTCTGTCTTACACTGTACAGCCCTCAAGAGAAGGGGTCTGAGAGGCTTTCTAATGAAGACCTTCCTTTGCAAATGGCCACAATTAATCATCAATAGCACAGAAATGTCTTCCTGAAGGCACTAATCAGAAATTGCCTACTGTCTTATCACTGAGAGCTTCCTCTGGACACATCCTGTAAGATCAGATTACTTTGGGCACAAGACACATGACAGCAGACATTCTGCCTCCAAGTCCAGGAGCAAAACCATGTGAAGATTTTATCTCCAGCAGAGTCTGTGTTTTACATCACTACAGTCACTCTGTAAATATGAAAGACCGATGGTTTACATCCTGTCTTCTTGCAGTCTTGGGCTCTTCAGTGACTGACAGCAGAAGGAACTGGAATCAGGGAATGAGGATGCTCATTTCACAGAATCACAGAGCCACAGAACATTAGGGATTGGAAGGAACCTTGAAAAATCATCCAGTCCAATCCCCCTGCCACAGCAGGATCCCCTAGATGAAGTCACACAGGAACATATCCTAGCAGGTTTTAAAGGTCTCCAGAGAAGGAGACTCCACAACACCCCTGGACAGCCCAGAGACAAGACAGATACCTTGTTAAGCAACCCCAAGTAGCTCATGGTGGGAACCTAACTTCAACCCCAGCTGAGAGAATGTGTTCTTCTATGGAATCATTTCAGCCATTAACAGTTCACAAACCCTTACAGAAGCAGCCCACATAAAAAATACCATTCTCAGTCTTCCAGGTGAAATCCTCACTCCATTCACTCCACGGCCCCTCATAATCCTGAGGTGTGTTCACCCTTGCACGCATTCTCCCCGTATATTCTGTAGATGATGCCAGCATCTGCAGGGTGAGGATGAAGGGTGGCTCATCGTTGTTGATATTTAGCTTCTGGAGAGTCTGGGAAGTAAGAACCATAAATGGTGGAGTTGAGAGGAACCATCTTTACTGTTTGCTCAGCAAAGATAAGTCCTGGTCTGCACGTTCCGAGACCTACCTCTTCATACTGGTTGTTTTTCCAGTACTCCACTTGGTATCTCTGTTTGATGTGTCCAAATCTCAGACTGTGTTTTGTCCACCTCAGTTCATACTCCTGGGTCTCTGTTGCTGTTACTGACACATTTGCGGGAGGCAGCACCTTAACTGAAACACACGGCATGTCTCAAAACACTTACCAATGTACCCTTCCACACTGGTCCAGCAACCTCTTTCACCACTGTGAGTAGCTTTCAGAGGCTGAAACATGGTTCTTCCATGCCCTGTATAAATTCTCACTTCCTAATTCTCTGCATCTTCATTTTCTAGTCAAATACAATAAACCAGTAGACCATTAAATAGCACAAAATCCATGTCCACTAATAATGACAGCCCTCCTCACATACAGACAAGCAGGAAAGCAATATTGGAAATGTCAGCACTGGCCCATCACACTTTCAGAGATTCTCAGCTCTCTTAGAGCTACTGCCTGACAGTCACACCCATGGTAGGAGCTCTGCCAGCTTTATTCTGCGAAAAGTTTGCACCAGCACCTCCAGACCTGTGCAAGCAGAGATGATCAACCTGGTGTAACTCACTCAGCAGAGGAGTCCTACCCCATCCTGTGCTCCAGGGGCCACTGCACAAACCCAAAAGATGCAAACTGGCTTCCTGAGGAATCATGACACACTCCCTCAAAGACCTCTCATCACAGCTCCCTGTCACTTGGGACACTCATCAAGGCGAATCACAGAGATTCCATGGGGTGGCAGTCACTCACTGTGGAGATCTGGGTCACAGCCCGAAGTTCTGCACAGCAGTTTCCACCACTGCCACCTTCTCAGAGTAGCAAGTGCCACTGACATAGTCAACACCTACAGGGCACCTTTCCTAGACCTTTGACCTGACAGAGGTTCAGATCCTTTCTTCACAAAATCACAGAATCACAAAACATTAGGGATTGGAAAGGACCTCGAAAGATCATCCAGTCCAATCCCCACACCACAGTAGGGTCACGTAGATTGAAGTCGCATAGGAACATGTCCAGGTGGGTACTAAATGTCTGCAGAGAAGGAGACTCCACAACCTCCCTGGGCAGCCTGTTCTGGTGCTCTATCACTCTCACCATGAAGTTGTTTCTTCTCACACTGATGTGGAACCACCTCTGTTCCAGCTCACACTCATTGCCCCTTGCCCTATCATTAGAAGACACTGAGCAGAGCCTGGCTCTCCAGCCTGTCCAGGTCACACTGAATGGCATCATATGCTTCATCAGTCCCAATCTCTTCCTCTTCACATCCACTTTTCCTCAGGACCACTGTCTCTTCCTCTTCACATCCACTTTTCCTCAGGACCACTGTCCTCACCCACCCTTGCCCAGCCAAGCTTCTGTCCAGAAACAGCCAGGAGAAGCAAGAAACAACATAGCAACTCACTATTCTTGTAGGCTTCAATCAGTTTCTCCTCTGTCTTGGCTCGGACAGACACCTTGTACTGGCTTTGACTGCTGGAGTTGCGAACAGGGATCTCACAGCTCTGGACCACATATGGGATGTGAGGCAAAGCCTCCTCATGCACAGGAGAGCACTCCTCTTCTCTGAAGGAGAATAAATAGGTTGAGATGAGATCAGGGCAAATGGGTTAGAGCAGAAACTCCATGGGAGAGGTACAGGCATGTTGCCATGGGCAGAGCACGTACGCTGATGCTGGAGTGGCCCTGTAGAACAAGCCAAAGAGGACAGAGGTGACGATCTCTTTCTTCACTTCCCAGCTGCATGTCAGATGATCTGCACCATTGAAGAGGCAGCGGAGGTTCCTGGGCTGAAGGTCACCTTCAGAGAAGATGAGAGCAAGCTAAGTGATAGGGAAGGTCTGGCCTCTCAGCCAACACTTCTAACCTTAGAAGGCCTTGTTCCAGGCTACCTTCAGGGGTTTTCCACAATGCCTCCATGCTCCACTCGCTGTACTGTCCAGAGAACCCACTGGCCCGACCTGGTCTGGCTCGTACACGGGCAACATAGCTGCTCCCCAGGACAAGGTCCTCATGGCTGAGACGGCAGTGTGTGGTTTGGGAAAGCAAGAGTGAGGCAGCTTCCTGTTGTGGGGAAAGACAAGAGAGACAAGGGACGGAAGATATTAGGGAGTTGGGGAATGGAGAAGAGGGGTGGAGGGAAGACAGGGAAAAATGCACAGAGTTATTTAGGCTGGAAAAGACCTGTGAGCTCATCCAGCCCAGCCTAGGACCCAACACCACCACATCAGACAGAACAGGGCACTAAGGGCCACAGCCAGTCTGTCCTTCAACACCTCCAGGGATGGGGACTCCACCACTGTCCTGGGCAGTCCATTCCAGGGTCTGATCACCCTTTCTGTGAGAAGGGGCTTTGTAACATCCAACCTAACCCTCTCTTGGTACAGCTTCAGACTCTGCCCACTTCTTGTCCTCTCACTAGTTGCCTTGACTACAACCTTCCTTCAGGCAGTGGCAGACAGGTTCCCCTTGAGTTTCCTCGAGGACAAATGCCCGCAGCTCACTCAGCCTTTCCTCATCAGACTTTCCCTCCAATCCCTTCCCCAGCCTCGTTGCTCCTCTGGACCCACTCCAGCCCCTCAATCTCTTTCTTGAACTGGGGGAGCCAGAACTGCCACCAGTACTTGAGCAGAGGCCTCCCCAGTGCCCAGTACAGGGGGGAGAATGACACCCCCTGTCTGCTGGCCACACTACTCCTGACTTGCAAACAGAAAGAAAGCTGCTTCTACCTGATCTGAGACAGCATTTGTTGCCTCTCACAATGCCTGACAACACAAAGGCCATTCACTCTCACAACTTTTACCACAGCCTCTCAACAACCCAAAAGGGTGCAGCCCAAACCAGAGCAGTCTGTTCTTACCTCCCAGGACTCCCATTGCCTCTTGTAAGAGACTTCATACTCCAGTGCATTGCTCAGCCTTTGGCTTCCATCAGGCTCTCGCCAGGTCAGCAAGAAGTCCCCTGATTTCATCAAGCTGACTGAGAGGTTTTGAGGTGGGAGGGTCTGAACTGAAGGTGAAGGTAGAACGCATGAGATATGATAGCAAGAACAGGTCTTTTCAAGAAGGTTTGTATGGTTAGGACAAGGAGCAGTGGGTTCAAACTGGGAAAGAAGAGTTTTAGGCTGACTATTAGAGAAAAGCTCTTCACTGTGAGGGTTGCTGGTGGATGCTATGGGCTGCCCATGGAGGTGGTGGGGGCACCATCCCTGGAGTAATTTAAGGTCAGGCTTGATGAGGCTCTGAGCAGCCTGACCTAGGTAGAGCTCTCCCTGTGTAGGGACATTGGACTAGATGACCTCTCAAGGTCCCTTCCAGCCTATAACATTCTATGATACTATGACATGGAAAGGAAGAGGGGAAGAAGGGTAAGGTTTTGCATCTCCAGAGTATCTTATCCCTGCCACACAAAACAACTCCTGCTTGAGTCCCCTTGCTCCCTAAAACATGTTCTTTCCCCTCTCTGCCCCATGCCCTATATGTGGAACTCTGGCAGTTTTCACAAGGGAACTGAAATTCCCTTAATCACTGAACAGCAAAGATCTTCCTGAAGGACTTGGTGGGGGTGGTGGATCAGAAGTTTAAAAGGAGCCATCAGTGTGTGCTGGCAGCCCAAAAATCCAACAGTGTCCTGGGCTGCAGCAAAAGAAGCAGTGACAGTCGGTCAAGGGAGGTGATTCTCCCCCTCTGCTCTGCACTTATGAGACCCCACCTGGAGTCTTGTGTGCAGTCCTGGAGTCCCCAACATAAGGACAGAGAGCACCTGGAAGATGTCCAGAGGAGAGCATCTCAAATGAACAGAGGGCTGGAGCACCTCCTCTCAGAGGACAGGCTGAACAAGTTGGAGTTGTTCAGCCTGGAGAAGAGGAGCCTCCCAGGTGACCTTCTAGCAGCTTTCCAACATCTGAAGGGGGCTACAAGAAAGCTGGGGGAGAGCTTTTCATGCAGGTGATAGTGAGAGGACAAGGGGAAAGGGTTCCAGACTTGAAAAGGGGAGATTGAGGTTGGACATGAAGAACAAATACTTTGCTGTGAGGGTGCTGAGATGCTGGAACAGGTTGCCCAAGGCAGTTGTGTCTGCCCCATCCCTGGCAGTGTTGAAGGCTGGGGCCCTGAGTAACCTGCTCTAGTGAAGGTGTCCCTGCCTGTGCATGGGGATTGGAACTAGATGATCTTTAAAGTCCCTTCCAACCCTGGCCAGTCTATGATTCGATGAATATTCATCAGAAAAGGAGAAGCTGGTATTCAATCCTCACCGTTTTGGGAAAGATCAACACTTCGTTCCACTTGGAGCACCTTGTTCGGTTTGAAACTGTAAATATCATTTATCCCTATTCCAAAAGTGTCGACTGAGCTCTGACAAACCCAGTGCACACAGGAGTCTGGAGCCTCGTGTAGGTGATCTGGTGTGTGGCGCTGACAAAGCATCTCCTTGTTCTGCCTGTGAATACAGAAGGTGATCTGTAAAGATCTCATTTGGCAACCTGTAGTTAAAGTAAAATTAAATGCCTGAAACCAACTCCATCCCATTCCTGGGCACTTGTGTCCTCTTGTTGCTGTTTTGCACCAGTTCACAGGACCAGCGTTTGTAACGCCAGCATTTCTGTCAAACGCCTTCCCATTTCAAAGTTGTGCAGCAGAACGTTACTGGGACGGCACCAGTCTCTTTCTGTTCAGTTTCATCCTAACTCTGCGCAATCCCGTAGCTTCTCTTAATGTGAGAAATTGTATGAAAAACAATTTCATGGGAGATGCACCTTGTGCTCCGAAGGAAAGGCATTAAACCTTTTCCATGATCCTTAGCTTGCTAAAGACACTCGTTTTGCAGCCCCAGAAAAGCACTTCAGAAAACATTCAGCCAACCCAAACGTACTTCTGTAGCCTTAATAATTCAGTTCTGCCGAGGGATTTTACATATTCATTAAAGATTTCATCCCGAATGAAACGCATCCTTTTAGATAGCCTTTCTCTGGGCCAAGGAGCAGCACGAAAATGAGAAACAATATTTTAAACTAGACAGAAGAGGATCAGCTTTGTGTGCCTGCAGTAGCCTGAGCTGCTGGAGAGATGTGCTGCTTCTCTTTGTACCCTCTGGAATTCAGTTTGTGCTCATGGCTTGGTGCCCGGTGCGTTGCATTGTTCCAGTTCAGATGAGAAATACTAACTTGTGAATATCTCAGGCCAAATACTGTCCTCCAGGAGAGGAGAAGCCAGCTCTCTTAGCCAGCTATGTGTCAGCAAGCATTATTCAGCACTATTGCTTTAGGGTTGGGTGCCCACAAGGCAACAACAGAAATTCCTGAAGAATTCCTGGGATGGACCATACAAGTGCACACCCTACACAGAACAGTCAGCCCAAGGGCTGTGAAGTACCAAAGATGCTTCTGTCTACTCACTGAAGTTACCTTACAGGCTGGGATTTAGCCAGCTACTCTTCGTCTATGAGATGACCTGTCTCATCCTGGGCCATTTTGATTGCAGTGTGACTGCCCACACCTACAACCTGCTTGTTGGGTTAGTTCACCTCTGTCATGTTCCTGTGTGATCCACACCCTCCATCATGTAACAAGAGTCCAGAGAATCATCCAAAGGTCCAAATTATTTTTTATCATCTTTTGGAAAAAGTATTAGATTCAAGGGCCTGTTCCAAAGACCTTCCCATTATTTCAGCTGGCTTTAGGACTAGTCTTTTTTTCTTCTCTACAATAAAGTCGAGTTCTTTCTTCTTCCTTTCCTTCCTGTATCCCCAAACTCCAATTCCTTTTCTTCTCAGCTTTATGTCTTTGTCTTTCTCTCTCCTTTGACTATTCACACAGAATCACACAGAATCATTAAGGTTGGAAAAGACCTTCGGGATCATTGAATCCAACCATCAACCCTACTCTACAAGGTCACCCCTAAACCAGATCCCCCAACACTAAAGTGTATTTTAAACTAACCTAGGGATGGGGACTACCCTGGGCAGCCCATTCATGTGCTGGCCACCTCTCCAGGAATAATTTCTTCCTGATGTCCAGTCTAAACCTTCTCTGTTGAAGCTTGAAACCCTTCCCTCTGGTTCTGTTGCTAATTACCTGTGAGAAGAGACCAGCACCAACATCTCCACAATGTTCTTTCAGATA
>JAOXOE010027341.1:0-18668 GCA_028565055.1 Phoeniculus purpureus
ACAGCCCAGTTCCATCCTCACGACACCCACTCCTCAAATATTTGTAAACATTAATAAGGTCACCCCTCAGTCTCCTCTTTTCCAAGCTAAGATCGTTGCTGAGCTGCCTCCATTTATGCACAGATAATCAATGTTTTCATCTTCTCCCTTGCCAGTAATCACTGAGCCGACTTCAGCTGAAAGACAAAAGACTTGCTCTGTTTATCTAAGTTACACTTCGTCAGACTCTCTTCTTCTCCTGCCCACTGCATGAGCCTTTAACATCTTTAATACTAAAAGAATAATGAGGAAAAGAAAAAACAAACAAAAAAGGCGAATCACCAGAAAAAGCTAATTCACAAGGGACTGCCTGCCTTTGCAGAAAGTTGTCATCTCTGCGTTAGACAAAAAGCCGCAAAGAAAACGTGATCGGAACTGCTCATTAACCAGGTTAAGAGGTACTTAAAGCACTGTGCTGTGTTCTGGTCTTTCTGCCTCATCTTTCACCTAATGACAGTAAAAAGTAGGTTTTTCTTTAACAGTGACGACAACCCTGCCTTCTTTCTTACCTCGCTCACTACTCTTCACTTTCTTACCACTCTTCACAGTTGCAAGATTAAGTACTGTCTGACATTGTTAATGGCACAGTTTTAGGGGGATAACCAGACATCAGTAACATTCAACAGTAGGAAACTGGCTTGCACGTGTCCTCACATGCTTGTCTATCACTTTTCTCCACCACATAAAGAACGGAGACTGCCTGCTACAGTGTTGAGCATCTTCAAATCACAGTGGCCAAAAAGAAAATGTAGGCTTCAAAGGCTGTTGCAGGTGTTGCATACCACTCGGGTTTGGAAAGCACAAGTGAGGGCAGCATAGATTGGATCTGTTGGGTCAGCATTGGTGAAACAGACTTGCAAAGTGTTTGCAGGTCAGGTGCAGTGGGCTTTCTTTGGCAATCCAACAAGTGAGGGTAACTACCCCAGAGTCTGAGTCTAATCTTCTCAAGGCTTGTACAGGAAGGTCTATCATGGACTCCAGTGCTGAACCAAAGCCACTGATCTTCAAAAGTCCGCATTAAAGTGCTAATGACAAAGTGTCCAAAGACAAGTGCTCAAAGCTTTTCCTTGCCACTGCCACGGAGATAAGCGGATGACCTGAGGACAGAGCACGACAAAGAAACTGACACACAGTGTTTACCTGGACAGCAAAAAAGACTAATTAGCTCTGCTGAGTTTGTATAGCAAAATAATTCCAAGTAATGTCACTTACAGCCTTGTCCAGACAAGTCAGGAACATCTCCTGACCAATCTTATGGCCTTCTATGATGCATCAGTCAACAAAGGAAGAGCTGTGGATGTCCTCTGAGGTTCTGTAACGCCTCTGACAGGTTCACCACAATATCTTTCTCTCTAAATTGGAGAGAGGTAGATTTGATAGATGGACTGTTTGGTGGGTAATTAACTGTTTGGATGGTTGCATGCGGAGGGCAGTGGATTGATCAAGTTTGCAGATGACATCAAGGCAAGTGGTGCATTTGGCATGTTAGAGGGATGGGATGTCATCCAGAGGGACTTGGGCAAGCTGGAGAAGTGGGCACATGTGCATCTTGTATGATTCAACAAGGCCAAATGAAAAGTATTTCACAGGAGAAAGGGTGATTGTTTTAAAATAAATGAGGGGAAGTTTAGACTAGATGTAAGGAAGACACTTCTCACAATGAGGATGGTGAAATGCTGCCCAGAGAGTGTTTCATAAAGACAGATGCACCATCTCTGGAGGCATTCAGCGTCAGGCTGGACAGGGCTCTGAGCAACATGATATAGTTGAAGATGTCCCTGCTCGCTGCAGAGGGGTTGGACTGGGTGGCCCTTGAAGATCCCTTCTAACCCAAACTATTCTATGATTCCATGGTTTCCAAGAACAGAGATTCTGCGCCCTCTCTGAGCAGCTGTTCCAGTGCTGTGCTAATCTCACAAGGAAGCATTTTGTGTTCAGCGGGAATTTTCCTTACTCTAACTCGTGATTGTTGGCTCTTAGTTTTTCACTATTTGCCCCTGAGATGTTTTTGTGTAACTCCCCACTAGATACTGGAATATTCAGTTAGTTCCCACCTTACTCCCCTTGCAGTATATCCTGTATTCACTGTACAACTCTTGACTGCATCCTAAGCCTTTCATATGAGTTACATCACCTGTCCACCTGTAATCCCCCCCATAATCCCCCCCCTTTTCCTTATAACAGAGGGTAGATGTCTCCAGCTGCAGCATATCACGACTGAACAAATATATCTGAGGGCTTTGCAAAGAATCTAACTCCAAGGTCACTAATTAAAGAGAACTTCAGCTTCTCCTATAGTGTGTTTGTAGCATGAAGGACACAATTTGTGAGTAATTTCCAGGTTGGTGTGTGAGCTGTAAGTTTATGCTAGTGTGTGCACTTGAACCTACAACAAAACAAGGTGATTTCTTTTTCAGTAGGTGTTCAGCATTCACAGGCTTGTTCCAACTGGGTGGTTTTCAGTCTTTTTTGAAGCATTTCCTTTCAGTGTTTCTCAGAGATCATCTCAGATGTTAATCCCCTCAGCACATGGGCAGGTGGGAGGAAGACATATCATCTAGATCATATCTAAACCTCCTAAAACTGAAGCATGAATTTACAGCACGTACAAGACTTTTTTAAAAGCAACTAAAGAAACAAAACTGGTGTTTCGGATCTGATGTCAATGATCAGATGTGATTCAGATCTGATGTTTGTTTTCCAATACTAGTTTTCTCATTGCAAAAGAAAAAACCCCACATTACTTCAAATTCATTTTTCCTATATTGTATTAAACCAAAGAGGTTGTGAATCATCAGATTCTCCAGAATACTGGTATTTCTGCACAGTATGTCGGCTGAGGTGATCCAGGGTATGGATACCTACGGTATCCATATCCCCGTATACCTACGGGGAAGAAGACTGATCCCTGAAAATAGCTGCTGCTTCCAGGGATAGACACAAAAAGGATAAAAAAAGACGTGTTCTTTACACAGCTGAGACAGAAAGAGGCTCTTGGATGACTGCTAAAGCAGACCACCTGTCTTTTAGATTAAAAAAAATAATTCCAGGGTCCAGGTGCTGCTGAAAAGGGTTTTTTGTTATCTCAAAATTGTTGCAATCTTCTTTGTTGTCTTTACGTCTCTTTCCAGTCCCTAAGAAATGAGTTGAGATGACGACTACAAACAAAAACCAGTGTTACTTCCTCACAGGACATGCAAGTTTGGGCTACAGTCCAAGCCACTTCCCTGAATCATCTAACATGATCTTTTAGAAACACAGCACTCGGCAAAACTAAGCCTGAGCTGACCCCAGGATCTTCATGTGGAAATGAAAAACATCCTCTTTTGCAGTTCAGTTCTGTGTTTCCATGTCTAGCCATCTCCATTTACTCAAGCCTTCAGCATTGCCAGCACAACACAGCCTAGTACCAGAAACAGACCCCTGTGTTAAAATCACAACAGAATTTAACCACAAACCATATATGCCCTCCTGTTTTTAGGCAGAAATACAAAGTGAGGACAGCCCAAAAAGGCACTAATGAGTACTCATTAGCAACAGTAAGTTGGAAAGCAAATCAGTTAGCAGAAGCACTTTATCAACACAGTAGCATATTTTATGACATTTATTGGCATGATAAATCATCATTAGCTAATGAGACCTGATTAAAGCAAAAACTATTTACTTCCATAGTTGTCTGATTATCCTGTAATTACTATTCTCAGCACTGACAGTGCATCTCAGAAAAAGAGATCACTATTTTGCTTGCTTTCCTGTGCGATGACTGTAGGCAGGCAAGCAACACGTTGTGTGAAGTTGAAACAGCAGCATGTGATGGACAGTATGTCAATTGCACAACAAAACACGTGATGACAACAAATTCTGAGCTATGAAATGAGGACATGGAAGCAGCAGAATTAAAAAGACTGAAGGTATTTAAAAATGTGGAGATAATTGAGAAAAGAACTTCTGAAATTATTCAGAAAATGTTCAGAAGACCAGGTAGGTTGGTCTGATGCCTCCCACTAGGAAACACAGCAGAGGCATTAAAGCATAACTGGTCTCAATCTGGGCAAATGCCTAGACCCTTCCAACCTAATGTTCACAGGTCCAATTCTTGCCATAAAACTGAGACTGTTATGCTCTTCCCACCCTTGTTCTTTCAACAGCACTGACACAATAAGCTGTTTATTTTCCTTAATGTCCAGATGTTTCTAGCTTGTACCTCAGATACACAGGAAAAAGGTAATCCACTTAAGAAACAAAAGCCAACCTTATTCAACCTTTACTTCTAAGCTGTCATCTCTTGTTTGCCTGTGTGTCACGTGTTCTTTTTATTACGAGACATACTCATTAATTGCCTGTGGTTTTGAGAACAAATCTAGTCAGCCTGGAGAACAGTCTAGTCCCATGGAGCTTTGAACATTACCTAGAGTCAGGATTTCAGAAGCCACAAAGTACCACTGTGACCTAGTAATCTCTTTAGAACATCTTGTCCAATCCCACTAGTGAAGCAGCACAAGCTGGAGCAGGTTGCCCAGGACTGTTTATAGTTGGGTTTTGCATACCTTGAAGGAAGGACACTCTGCAACCTCTATCTTAAAACTACTCCGGTGTCTGACCACCTCCACAGTAAAACATGTCTCTTCTTGCAATCAGATGGAATTTCATTTTTCAGTTTGTGCCTGTAGCCTCGCTTTCACTGGGCGCTCCTGAGAAAAGTCTGGCTCCCTTGTCTTCATTCTCCACCTCTATCAGGAATTCACACACAATGACAAGAACCCTCCTGAACCTTCTCTTCTTTAGAGCCAGTCAATCAGCCTTTTTTCAAAGCACTTTTCTGTCAGATTATCTAACCTGTACCTTATTGTCTTGTCAATAAGGATGTTATTGGACACAGTATCAAAAGCCTCACGAAAACTGGGGTGAGTAACATCCTTGAATCTCCCATCATCCACCAAAGTAGTGTCACCTCACTGTAGAAACTATCACGTTAGATAAGCACAATTACCCCTTTGTAATTCCAGGGTGGCTGTTGCTGATCACCTTCTTGTCCTTCATGTGTTTGGAAACCACAGTTTCCAGGACTCCAGGAATTGTGGTAAGGCTGTCTGGACCCTACTTCTTGCCCATTGGGAAGACAGGACTGACACACACTTTCTTGTAAATGTCTTGCAAGATGCTTTCATGGCAACCTTGGATGCGGTGTTGCAGGTATTGCAGCAGTCTTAGACTAACTGTTGGTCTTCCATGTTGGTACACGGAACAGATATGCAGAATGGTTTCCCTGACTAGGAGGTTATGTGGTTTTCCTTTCCTCTGTACCACAGAAATGTTGGTTTTAAGGAAACCTTGGAGATTTCTAGTTCAAATTACTGCTTCAAGCAGAACTTTCCCCACAGCTGTGTCAAATCACTGTGGCTTTGTGTAAAACTTGTTCTGAAGAAGTCCAAGGACAGAGTTAGTCTAAGCTACCCACAGATCTGCAAAAACATTCCCCTTCATGATAGATCATTACTTGCTTATTTAGCATTGTATTTTGAGACCTGCTAGCAGATAATTTTTAATCAAATTAAAATTAAAATGGACTACAGCAAAAGAAGCAGTGACAGTCTGTTGAGGGAGGTTATTCTCCCCCTCTACTCTGCACTGGTGAGATCCCACCTGGAGTACTGTGCCCAGTTCTGGAGTCCCCAACACAAGAAGGACATAGAGCTCTCAGAATGTGTCCAGAGGAGAACAAATAAAATGATCAGAGGGCTGGAGCACCTCCACTATGAGGATAGGCTGAGCAAGTTGGGGTTGTTCAACCTGAAAAAGAGGAGGCTCTGATGTGACCTTCTACCAGCTTTCCAAGACCTGAAGGGGGCCTACAAGAAAGCTGAGGTAGGGCTTTTGACATGAGGACAAGGGGAAAGGGTTACAGACTTGAAAAATGGAGATTTAGGTTGGACATGAGGAAAAAAATCTTTCCTGTGAGGGTGCTGAGATGCTGGAACAGATTGCCCAAGGAAGTTGTGGCTGCCCCCCTCCTGGAAGTGTTCCAGGCCAGGTGGGGGCCCTGAGTAACCTGATTTAGTTAAGGTGTCCCTGCCTATGCAGGGTGGTTGGATCTAGTTGATATTTAATGTCTCTTCCAACCCTAGCCATTCTACGATTCTGTGTCTGTTCTGTTGATTTTGCATGAGTCCAATTTCTTGCCTATTTGCACAGCTACATCATCTCCAAAGAAAAAAGGTGCAGTAGATACTGTTTTACACAACCGTAAGAATCACGTCAATGAGGAACAAACATTAAACCACATTTTCACTAATTTAACATCTGCGTAAATGTTCTCCATTTGTCTTGATGGGAGTAGTACTCAGCTTCCACACAGCACACCCTGCATGGGGCATGGACATGACAAAAGCCAGAGCCTCAGACAGCCTGTTCAGCAACTCCTTGTACAATCTCCCCTGGGGCTTTTAATGACACCAGAGCATTTCTATGTGTAAGGTGACTTTACAGTGGTGTTACAAATATAAACGTCTACAGCTTACATGTAGAACGTTTCACTCTTGTCATCCATTGTCTTTCTTGACAGACGTGTCATTTAATGCAAATCAGCTTCTATTTTTGGTATAATACTTAAAGAAGTGCTGTCACAGAGAAACTGCATTAGTGATTTGTGCCTTATTTCAAAGGGATGAGCAATAGCCTTTTAATAGAAACAGCTTCATAATAGAAATCTATACAATACAGCGTTGCTATGACAATTGATGAGCCTTAATAGTCTAGATTCAAAGGACCTTGATCAAAATTGTCTTATGCTGCAGAACAAAGTAGTCCAGCCATTTTCACTTGTAACAACTGGGAGCAAAGGCCATGCAGACACAGAGCAGTGCAATCGCATTCACAGGGGACCACATTGAGCTCTGCAGCAGAGTGACACATCTCGGAGCTCTGCAATGACAGTCAAGGCTTTTCTGCCCTTAGAAGAGGCATCTAAACTGGTGTTTAGATGTATTGTTGTAGCAATACTGAGCTCAGCACTGGCCCCCAAAGCCATCTGAGAATAATCGTAAATTAGTACACATCCAGTTCCACTTATCTGTATTTAAAGATCAAGCTACAAACAGATGAGACAATTAAGCACCTTGCTGCTGCTGAAAATGGGTGCCCCCTCCTCTAGACTTCTTCTTTCACAACCATGAGCTATGTTTTTCCACCCATATCCTCCCACTATTCCATTATTTGAGAGATTTTGCAGGGCTAGTTCAGCTCACTAATGCAGTAGAGAACTTTGTTTCTTTATTTTTTTATTGAGATTCCGACAGTAATTTAAACTCATTTGTTGCAGAGTTCTAATAATTTATAAAAGGTAAAACAGAGGAGAAATGACTGCCAGGGAAGTGAGTCATAAAGACACCTGTACTTTCCTCCCTCAAAAAGATGGCACCTGAGCTTTATGAAGAGCTGCACAGATACAGCAATATTCACATTCCCAATTCATACACTTGATTTGCTCTGCAAAGGCAAGATTTCAGTTTAGTGCTGCAGAAACAACGAATCCTGCAAATAGACAGCCTGTGATTTTCCAAAGCTGATAATACTCACTTTGCAATGTGGCCACTGAGGACAGCAAAAAAACGAAGCTGGATACAGTGACAAAAGACTTGGAAAAGTCCTCTATTATGTGTGCTCAGAGCAAAGGAACTCAAACCTCACAACACACGAGATAAAGATAGCACAAGATTAAATGTGGAAACTCGGGACGCATCACAGCGTGTCATAGAGGGATGATAGCTCAATCAATGATCTGGATGAGGGGATCAAATGCACCCTCAGTAAATTTGCGGATGACACAACATTATGCACAAGTGTCACAGAATCACAGAATCATCATGGCTGGAAAGGACCTCCAGGGTCATCGAGTCCAACCTTTATCCTATTATCTAGCTGCTAGACTAGATCCCTAAGCGTCGTGTCCACTCCTTCCTTAAACACCTCCAGGGATGGCGACACCACCACCTCCCTGGGCAATCCATTCCAGTAGCTAACCACCCTCTCAGTAAAGAATTTCCTTCTAGCATCCAATCTAAACCTCCCCTGATGCAACTTGAGGCCATTTCCTCTTGTCCCATCATCACTGATCTGAGAGAAGAGACCAACACCAGCCTTGCTACAACCTCCTTTCAGTCATGTTGTTAAATGTTCTGTTATGTTAACACATCCTAATTTTTCCATATCTGCCCTGATATAGAGCAAAAATGAAACATTTCAATGTTAGAACAAGAAATTCCAGATGGTGAACAGATAATTAAAAGCTCTTCAAGAAACTTCAAGGAAGACCCTTTGCTGCAACTAAGGAGAAAAAAACATACAAAAATATCATTTGTTTCCGCGTTCCACTGACTTCTGGAACGTCAGTATCTGCACGGCACTTAGAGCCTCAACCACACAACAGCAATGGCTAAAGAAATAAAAAACTAAGAGGCAAGAATAGCAGCTCTACGGTGTCTAACAGCCTCCCTTCACTTGGGAGCAATCTGAGATCTCCTGCTCTTCACACAAAATCACACAGTCATTGCTCAAACAACCTGCGCACAACAGCCAAAGATGGGAAAACTGGAGCCGCTTTCTGTCACGGGAGTAGTTTTTGGTGAAGGATTAAATATATTTATTATCCTGCCCGATCTCTATTTTAAAGGAAGTGAAAAACATGTATTTAGAAAGTGTCTTTAGAAGAACCTACTCTGATCACTAGAAGGTTCAAAGGACTGCTCCGTTTTAAGCTGCACATCCAGGTAACTACCAGTGCTGCCAAAACAAACCAAGATGCTTCATTTTCATTAAAATCTCTCACTTTCTCCCTTTAAAGAAGCTTCCCAAAGTTTTGCTTCTTTAAACTGCAGGACTTCAGGGTTAAATGACATGAATAAATCTTCCTTGAGCTGTTCTGCCTTTCTCATCATCGTCATCCTCAGTGTACTTGTCCACGCACCTGACTGTAAGTTCGGTAGGACTTTGTTCATTGGTGAAAGCACAAAAGAGCTATTTCGAGTTTCTCACGTGGGGAATGACTGCACACAGAAAGTACATGAACTGAGAAAGTGCAGGGTGCGCACACAAACCATCCGCGAGCCTCCTGGGGATTGTAACAGGAATTTGTATGTATTTGCTCTACAAGTACCTGATGCCCGGTGTTCTCGTGCTCTTAAGGTCCAGAGGTGGCAACAAGCAGACTGGGATTGTCTTTAGAAAAGGAGGAACAACCTCCTTTTCCCGCAGCCGTAAAGCGTCAGTCGGTGGATTTTTGGCACCAGCCTGGTTCCAGAGGAATGTTGAGATAATCTGCTTCTTGCCAAAAGTCGACTTCTACAGTTCTTCCCAGAAGTCACCAGGTACCTACTCACTGGAAGAGAAAAACCAAAGCTTCTAATTCATCCTGAAGTGGTGCCTCTTATCCAACCTTTACGTAAGTACATTACACTCACAAGGGACTCCACAGAGCAAATTCACAGTAATCTGAGAAATTCCAATCCAATCTCATTTCTTAGAAGCTGTTATAATTATCCTACTTGGAAATGCAACAAACTCATTAGTAGTTCTTAACAAGCAACTGTAAAAGCATACAGGTGTGGTACTATGAAGTTGATCGTCACAGACCTTCCGAGGGTGTGACACTTAGGTGTCATTCAAGAGCCCAGTAACCAAAGAAATGGGTGAAATCAAAGTCCTGATTATACAAAAAAATCCAGGTAAAATGGAAACTGCTGTGACCTATTTTTTTCCATTGTGAAAGGAAAAAGAGGTGAAGGATCCCATTGACTCAGTGACAATAGATGGCACTCGCCTGTAATTAGGCCCACAGCTGGGTATTTGCATTGGTAATCAGAACCAGACTTAGCTGTAATGAACTGTTACAGAAACAGCTCTCCTGCGATTTGTGAGGTGAAAAAACTACCACCGCAATAACTGAGATGTTACTCACAAACGAAAAGTGGCGGAGCAAAGCTTGTGAATAAACCCAGCGCCAAACACCGTGCAACGAGGCGGTGCTAGGAAACCTCATCACAAAAGCTACCCACTTCCAACAGAGCTGCCAGTTTGCTGACCTCTTGCTCACAAGCAGAGATGCCGTCCGCTGGCTCTAACGGAACCAAGATCGTTACAGTGCACTAACCTCCAGCTTGCCGCAGCTAAATCCTATTTGTTCTCAACACTCTCCCCCTTCCCTTTCTGTCCTTGCCTTTGCCACCACACCAGGTCTCCAGCAGGTCTCACTGCTCCTCTATTCACATCTGTATGATTTCTGAAGCTTTACTTGTAAGAGAAGTATTTTATCAAACATGTTTCAGGAAGCGTCACATCTGCCGTCTGTACCTGGTCCGGGGTGTTTTTATAAGCCGGTACGTAGTCAACATCTGCCCAACTGGGAAGAACTTCCCAAAGGCAGCGGTGAAGCTGCTCACACAGAGCTCTGCTGGCACAGCTGACAGGACCTAAAGCAAAACCTCAGGAAGAAACAAGACTTCACCCAGCAGACGCCACGGTAGACTCTTCGCCTCAAGTCAGTTCCCATGTTGGAGGACGAAAGATGACCAAACCAGTTCTGTCTCTGGGAAATCAGACTCAGCTTTCTGATAACTAGATCGGTCTGAGGGCCTGGAGAAGCCAAAGCAGAGTTACAGGTCTAGGAATGCTACGTGAGCTTTTTCTGCACCGATTTCTTCACACAACAGTTGCTGTACTGAGCTGTGCACAGAGCAGAGTACTCGCTTTCCTTCCACTGGTACATGAACGCCACCCAGCACCAAGGAGTGACTTAGCTGTGGCCGGCAAACTGCAGACACTACCCCCTCTCTTCTCCAGAAAGCGACAAGCCCAAAGAATGAACACCTCACTGTACAGGATCAGAACTGCCAGACAGTTCAGCACCATCCAACCCCACCAGCACGAAGCGCTCTTTCAGTTGAGGAGAGTTAAGCAGAGTGTCTCTGCGAAGCAGCCGGACAACACGGAAGCTCCCAAGCCAAGGCCACGCTGAGACTGCAGCGGGGACCCTGGAGAGGAGACTACAAATAAAATCTTCAGATATTTATTTGCTGATTGTCTGTCTTGAACAGAGCTAAACATGCTCTATAAAACCATCTCTAGGCAAGGCCTATCCAAGTATTCGATGCTTTAAAGCACCCCAAATCCAGGAAACCTGGACTAGTATCAGTCACCTCAGAAGGAACCGAGCCGGCAATTGCTCTTATTTACCCCAAACACAAAAACAGCTTCACAGAATCACAGAACATTAGGGACTGGAAGGGACCTCCAAAGATCAGCCAGGCCAGTCCCCTTGCCACAGCAGGATCCCCTAGATCCAGTCACACAGGAACATGGGCAGGAGGGTTTGATACATCTCCAGAGATGGAGACTCCACAACCTCCCTGGGCAGCCCCTGCCAGGGCTCTGGCACCCTCACTGAGTCCTTCTCAGACTGATGTGGAACCTCCTCTGCTCCAGCCCACACCCACTGCCCCTTGTCCTATCGTTAGATGACACTGAGAAGAGCCTAGCTTCAGGAAAACTGCTGAAGCTCCTCATAAAAGTCTCTTTTATATCCCTGTGTCAACAGCAGTCTCCTTGAGCAGTGATGAAGCATCAGCTGAAGAAAGTCAGCAATACTTTAATACCAGACAGACCAAAGGAGAGCTAATGAACAATAAGCAGCCCACCCTGTCATAAGTGTTAGATGGCCAAACAAATGGTCAGATTCCTGTAGCTTCATGCAGACGCTCAGGTGAGGCTGACCCATCCCTTTACACGCACAGCGCAATTTAGTGCCTGGCATGAACCTTCCTAAACTGCAAATTAAGAGAAAGAAGCACAATCACACCCCTTTTAACAACCTTACAGCCACCCCATCACTGGGTAGCTGGTCCTGTCAGAGCTCTTCCCTACCTGCTGAACTATGAAAGGAGCTCCGTAATCGAACGATGATAAAGTGCTAGTTTTCAATTCTCTCCGTTTACTTAAGAGAATTCTTTAATGAGGAAAGCTTTTATTTCCTATTCTTTAATGAGGGAAGTTTGATAACTGGGTGTGATCAGCTCCTTCATTCAGGCTGACGCAGATCCTCCACAAGAGCTGTGTGTTCTACTTTCTGAACTGCTGGCCATTTGACAGCTGTTCGTTCTCAGCCCGGTGTGCCCTGTGCATTCCTCCTCCCTTCGCAGCTATTTGCTTTCAGATTACAAACTCATTAGCACAGGTGCTTCTCAGAGAAACAAAAGCAAATGGACAGGAGGAAAACCAGCCTTCAGCTGTAGATCTGCGTCTCATTGGGCAGCACAGAAGTGGGAGTGATTGCTCCCAAAGAGCAGGACTTGGTTATTTTCCTGCAGCTCTTAAATGGAAACTCAGCAGACAGCAGCAGTTAGCCTCTGGTTTTCCCTCAAATGTTGTGCCGTCACCACCACCACCATACTTGTTTTTTATACACAGTTTTTACAGTCCTTGGAAACCGACCCCTGCATGTAAATCGCAGTGCTAACTTGTAATTACGGGCTGACCTAGTTAACCAAAATAAACCTCCAGACAGGTAGCGCTGACAGGAGCATCGCACCAACCGTGGGGTTTCACCTCCTAGTAGAGGAGAGGGAAAACTGCAGACCCTGACCCTAGATTTCAAGAGTAAAAGAAAAAACAATGCCAAGCCCAGACATCTCTTAAACAGAGATCAAACACAAATCAGAAATCTAACAGCAATGTCCTGTGGGAAAGAGCCTGGGAGGGGCTCTCTCTGCCAACTGTGCTGTTAACTCCAAAGTGTGTCCACCTCCCAAACGCTTCATGAGATTTACCCTGGTATCTTCTCTTCGTTACTATCCAGCTGTTCTCAGGAAGCCATGACAGGTGTGTCATCCCAGAAGTTCCCTTTTCCACACCTTTTTTTCTTCCTTTAGGATAAGCAAGGAATGGGACAGCTGTGAGCGAGCAAAGCCTTCTCCAACAAACGTGATCCACAGGGTAATATCACGAAAACAAGCAACAGTGCTTAGCTGAGGAGCTGGGATGAGAGCTGAGGGCAGAGAAGAAACGGGGTTTAAGAACTCGCTAGTGTAAGCAAGGCACTGCCCCGACTGCATCCTGAGAGGGAGCCCTGAGCTGTGCCAAGAGCTAGAGAAGGAAGGAAGGTTTCATGGGTAATAGCTCACAAAGATATCTGACAGCCAAACACCCATCACATCAGAGATCAAATAAGGCTGAAATACAAACAGCAAGTGCGTCGATCGTTGCACAGCCTAAACCGAAACGGTAACAAAGCCTTTTGGCAAGAGAAATCCACCATCCTGTACAGAACAGAACAGAACAGAACAGACACTCACATCCTCTGGAGCTTTGTTTGCATTAACCAAGGATTGCAATCTTTGACGACACACTTGTAATTCAGCAGTGACGAGTGAACAGCGTTTGATGTCTGACTTACGGATCGGATCTGTACGAGAGGTCAGGTTAATGGGAAGCTGCTCTTTATAAGAACGTCAGTCAAAGTTTCATACCGTGGAGAGCTTGGGAACAACATCAGCATACACTGACCCTAACCCCAACTCCCTGTTGGATACCCTGTTCATGGACACCAGCGCTAATCCCAGCACTGGCTTCACTGCTTGTCAGCAAGGCTGTAATTTAAACCCATTTCCAGCCAAACCAGTACCATTTCCACAGGCATCCAAAGATCAAGCGGTTGCTGGCAAGAACACCACCACCTTTTGTTATTGCCAAGCATTCTGGGCTGCAAAGCTGCAGCCTGATGCTAGCTGAGAAAAAAACCGCAGGCCAGTTCTTAACACACAAACACTGCCTCAGGCCTGAGGATGAGGCAGGATCTTCCAGGTGAAGTAAAGCAGTTGTTTCAGACAACTGCTATGAGGTTAGCTAGACTGTACTAACTAACTAACATCGTTGTACAGGAAAGAGAACCCTCCTGGTGCAGAGCAGAACATTGACGAGAGGAGATGTTATGACATCTTTAGCCCTTTTAGGACAGCAACAGACAGGTGATTGTCTCCCGCAGAATAACCAGAGCAGAAGAGCTCTGCCAGAAATCCAGAGCACAAGTGTTTCCCAGCATCCAAAATGGATTTCCCTAAGTTATTTGGTACAAAATGCTGAGGTTCAGACTTGAGAGAGCAAGGACTAACTGCAGGGGGGGAAAGGGGGAGAGGGAGTAAAATGGGGTTTTCACCTGTATCTAGATGTGTCACAGTTTCTGTTGAGCTCTCTTAGTTTATCGTAAGATCCAGGGTGTGTTTGGGCCAGGTCGTGTTGTCTTCCACACAAACATCTGGAAGCACACTGCATTTTGGCAGGCACATGTCTCTGAGCATGTTAGCCACCACTTCAAGCTTATGCGACCATCAGGGCTGCTGAAAGAAAAGGCCTTACACCTACCACAACCAGCTGCACCTCCCAGAAAACTTCTAGCTACTGACTTTTACACCTTTAAATAACTTGTTTCATCAACATACTCATTTGCAGCCGAATCAGTAGGCAATGGTAAGTGCTAACTTTCCGTTGACGGAGTCTGTGCATCCACAAACTATGTCAGTGTGAAAGCAGGTTTCACTGAAAGGAGCCACAGGAAGAAATGCAGTCAGATGCAGAAAATTACCAGGCTACTTCACCTCTCAAACAACTCCTTCTCCAAATGAGCAAGTCCTATGAAGACAGGCCCTGCTATCTTTTCAGAAGCAAAGTTCTCCAATGTTCTGGCAGGCACAGCTGCTCCAGGTGGCATTCTGACATGGGGAATGCTGTTGCGTGCTGACACTATGAAACGTCAAGACACAAGTGCATCCCACTCACAAGCAAAACTCCCACAATTCACATAAGACAATCCAGTAACCTTCCACGCCCTTGATGCTTTCTCTTGACTGTGCAAAACTAGTACGTCTTCATGGCCCCCCCTTGTTCATTCTTCAATAACAGACTGGTATGGCTACTACTGCCTGGCTGGCCTCGGTACCTGCTGACCTCCTGTTTTCCCTTCACTTGTTCTTTCCATGATGACAATTTCTTCTGTTCATTCAGAGGTCTCCTTCATTTGCAACTACCAGAGCACGATTTTTCTCAGAGAGTATTTTTTACAGGAGCACTGATGTCCTTCAGTGACTTAATTACTTTCCAGTGTTCTCCAGCAATACAAAATGAAACCCTTGCTCTCGTCATTTCTTACTTGTGATCACATTTATTAACCCAAAGCTCCTAACCCACAGGGGTTTAGAAAACCCATGTTTCAGCTTAAACATGCGCCCCAGTCGTCATGAAAGTCCTACAGCAAGCATGCAACTTTCTGAAAGTCTTTGAGTAAAGTTTCTACCCTCAGTTTCATCCAAACCCAAAGGTCAGGCTCCATCTTTGCTCACCATGTGTGCCAGGAACTCACAGCTACAGAGTTAGAATGTTCCTAGGTTAATGTGTGACCAGCTCGTGCTTTTGTTAGTTGAAAACTTAAGTCACAGGCTCTTGCACGTGATAATTTGAATACAACTCTGAAGGAACTTCTGGGCGGTGTGTGGAATACCAGTTTCCAGCAGCACACTAATACAGGCAGCACTTAAGAAGAGCATGCACACAGAACGAGGGAATTGCACACAGGACACAAGACCAAATGATGTTGCAAAATTGTACTCGGGTCCACGGAAAGCTACAGGCATCACTTCACGTGTTAAGACGTCAGTGTGGAGGCTCTGCAGCAACTGCACACTCTCCAGCACACCTAAGGCTGATTTCTGCTGGAACATGTCAGTACATCGGGACTAATGAAGAATGTCCACAGTTCACTTTGCTCTCACCTACCCTCCCAAATACGACAACAAAATACAACTGGAGCTTTCTGAACAGACCAGTCTACTTAAAGAGTTGGATTACTGCATGAAAACACTTGTTGGAGCTGCAAGTCTTACTGAAAGGAGCGCCCAGTGTTTATTAGAAGGCACTTTAAATTCAGCTACTCCCTCTGCAAAAAAAATTGCTAATAAGAAAATGTTTCCTTGAAAAAAATCCACACAGCCGACACTACAGAGGTAGAATAAACCAAATCTGCGGGACTTCACAAACACGACTGGGATGCACCACTGGCAGATAATTAATTACGCTGTAAAAAAAACCAAGAGAAGTTCTGTAACCTGGGACAGTCTGTGTCTTATAAACAAGGTTTAAAAAGATTTAGAATATTACACCCTCCATCTCAGTATTTTATCAAAGACTAGTGAACACAACTGTGCACTCAGGTGATCTTATGTTTTTCTCTGCAGTAAAGAGAAGTCTCTCTCCTGGGCTAAACCTGGGCAAGAGACAGAGGGCAAGTCTTTCCCTCATTTGTTCACATTGAAAATGCTGCTATAAACATCAATTAATGGAAGAATTTGTGCTTTTGTTGAGGACAGCATCTTACAAAAACATGTTTCCACAGGAATAACCTTCAACGAATTATACAGGCAGAAGCACAAATCCAAATCCTTATCATTTAGCTGTAATCTTAAACTTGCTGTTTCTTCACCGAGTTTCTAAGAGGTTGCAAGAGAAATAAGTCACTGTTAGGAGGTGGCCACTGTATTCGAAAGCATAGACCAAACCAAGAGGAAAATAACGAAGCAGGACAAAAACATCCTATGAGATGGTAAAGGTCATGAACTTCTACTTCTGAACCACTTTTTAGGACTTTCTGAAAAAATAGGAACCAACCAAACAACGGTTTCTGTAATTATCTGGCATTTAAGGCAGCTCCCAACACAAAGCATGTGTGTTCAATGTTCAATTCAAGAAGAGAGGACTGTGCACGAGAAGAAACCAAATCAGTATCTCCCATCTGTAACCACAAATACTCTCAAAACTCAGCTCTCATAAAATCCCAGCTGCATCTCATGATTGTGTCTAACAACTATAGTCTAAAGCTGAAGAAGATTATAATCATTTGAACTCCTGATTAATGACATCTGAAACACTGATCAATAACATAAATAAAGGAACTCTAGAAGAGACAGTAAGAGCTGTTTCACTTCCTGCAATGCAAATGGTTCCCTATCTCCTGTCAAACACAGTAAATACTTTCCCATCTTGTAACTCCCAGCACACTGGGTTCTCTATGGAAAATCCAGCCTGCCATTCCTTTCCATGCAGGAACAGCCTTCGCTGGCAGGCAGGCACCCAGATCGGGTCAGGAGAGCTGGGCAGCTGCAGGGAACTGACAAACACAAAAACCTTGTTTTCTAGATGCAGCGTGCTGACAAGTATCAGTGCCCAGACGGATCTGCAGCCTGTGTTTAGGGAGAGAGACTCTGTCTGGCTAGAAAGCACCACGTACAGCCTATTGCATCGATGAAGACAAACATGACAGATACCCCAGTATTTCTATGCAAGTCTCCTCAGCAGATGAGGAGAAAGAGCCTATATCTACAGCAACCAAGAGCTGGGAGGGAGGGATAAAAACCCCTAAACGCTTGCATCACTAGCCTCACTATGGCAAGCACTTAATAGCTCATTTTTATTGACAGTTGGCTGAAGCCTCATTAAAACCATGGAAAGCTGATTTTAATTCCTTCTTAATAAACAGAGTGTACGTGATGACTGCTCTGATACCTCTGTGGGAGGCTGCTTTTGTTTCTTAAAGTAATTATAAGTTTTGTCATAGGAAAAAACTACCAAGAACAGATTCCTTAGGGACAGCTAGTTTAGCTTTCACTCTGTTCTCCACAACCAGTCCAGACAGGAATTAACTGGGAAACAAGAGGAAATTATTCAGGTTACGACCTTCCTCACTTACAGTGAGTTTCAGATAAATACTGCCGGTGCAGTGAGACCGGCTGTATGAGCAGGTACCATCGGAGACACTTCTCCTCTGCCACGAGTGTCTGAGTGCAAGGAAGGGGCTGCCAGGGACGTGGCACAGGAGAATCGCACTGACCTCAAACACGTGGAGTTTCTTTTCAGGATCCCCTCGTGTCAGTGGGGGGGGTCACTGCAGCAGCTGGAGACGTTTAAGTGGAGACGGTATTGAGGAAGAGGTTGCTCACAGAATATCTCAACAAGACGCTGTTCAATGGCCTTCACTGGGCAGCACTGGGGTACTGTTATACTCCTCTAAAATGGCCCTACCCAGGAGCCAGAGACAACATCCCCCTCCAGCAAAAGGAGTGAGGGGTGGACACCACGGAAGGCTGAGCTGGATCTGAGGGCTCTTCCAAGGTTTTCGAACACGTTCGGTGGGCTGAATCCGCCCAACTGGGAGAAGGGATCGGTGGATGGAGACTGCATCTGGCTGCTTCTCTAACGCGACCTGAGAGGCATCGTGGTTTTAGCGTGCAGAGATGCTCGGTGACCCCTCAGGAGCCCTCGTGGTCCTGCCGGGGCACTCAAAGGTGTCCCCTCGTCCCTGCCGGGACAGGCCTCGGGGCTCCAAGGACTGGCGGGGACAGGCAGGAGCCAGGCGCCGTCAGGGGCGCGGAGGTGGCCGGGGCAGGGACCCTCCGCTGGGCCCGGCAGGGAGGGGCCGGAAGATGGGCCCTACGGCAGCCGCCGCGGCCCTCTCGAGTGAAGCTAAAGGGCAGCAGCGAAGGGAGTGGGGAGGGCCTCCCTGTATCCATTTGGCCCATGGGGAGCAAACGGCAGGGGCT
>JAOXOE010027342.1:0-18667 GCA_028565055.1 Phoeniculus purpureus
GGATCTGGTCTAGCAGTTAGATACTAGGACAAAGGTTGGACTCGATGACCCTGGAGGTCCTTTCCAGCCATGATTCTGTGGTTTTGGGCAAAGCTCAGTTTTTGGCAGCAGTAAGCACTATTTCCAAGTTCATTCCATGCCCCTACGCCTGCAAATGTGCTCCTAGCAAACAATTAGATCCCAGGAAACAAAGAGACACAGTAAAATAGTAGTTGGCAGAATGGATGAGCCCAGGACACTTGACATTTGGGAAGGCCAGTCTCTGGATGTCACTCACTTCTTTTTACCTTTCTGAAAGGAACATGAAATAGGGAATTTCTGGTGAATGGGGAGACAGTCCGAGACCCTTTGAAAATGTCAGATTTAACAGCATGAGGAAATGTCTTTTGACTCAGAAGATGAGAACTCAGGGGAGTTAAATTAACAACATAGCACAACATTTTACCAAGTAATAGCACTATATTTTTTCTTTTATGGAGCACTGCTCAGGGCAATATTTAATCTCTTGAGTTTAATGAACTTTTAAAACTACTCAATAAATACTCAAGGCCATGACAAGTAGAATCATAAGATAAATTTAGCCCTACTCCAGCAGACTATATCACTTTTTGTTATTAAAAAATGTTAATTTTAATATACTATGGGACTTCATTTCTATAAAATAAGGTGTCAGGGTTTCTAAATTCCTATCACAATGGTTAGTTTTCATTAAAGATGTTAAGTACATTGTCATTTTTAATAAAAATACATAGTTAGCCCTTCTTTCTAGGCTAATAATAGAACTTTGGATAAATAGTGCTATCTGTAAAGTGTTCCAGCTCCCAGCAAGGCTTCCTTTAGTCACTATGGAAGTTACGATTTCAGGAAATTACTTAATGTGAATTCGCAAAGAATTTGTGAAGGGCTTTAAAAGTGAAGACCTAGCTAATTACTGTGTATTAACGTATTGTGCATATAAAATAACACATCTAGAATAAATAGATGCTGCATCTATGGGAACACTAAAATCAAGTGACATTCAAAAAACCATAGAATCCTCATTCCATATGTGAGACAAAATTCAAACTGCTAAACCAGATCAGCACTTCTGCATAATCCTGGCATATGTTTGCTGAATGCATGCACTTATTTCATGGCTTTGGATGGATAGAAGACTCCAGTGGTAGGTAAAATCCATGCCAGCGAAGTCAGTAGGGATTTGCCACTGTCTTCAGCATCATCCACAAGTCAAGATCCTTTTTCTGCCACCATTTATTCAAAACAGAACCACTCTCACAGTAGTTTCAGTCACAAGGAAAACCTCAGGCACCCAAGTTGTTGTTTCAAACATCTACACTTGTAGATTAAACATCTAAGCTGCAGTTCCCCTGCTAGCATCCAAAAGAAATGCATTAAAAGAAAGAAAGGCGATGTCACATAGTCAAGAAGTAGGAGGCACTAAAACTGAGACTATGATTGAAGGCTGTCAGTTATGTCTTCATTTCAAAGGATTTTTAATTAGCACTATAAATATTTGCCTGCAGTTCAAGAGCAGCTCACAATTCTCTGTCTACACAAAATGGGCTGCCCAGGGGAGTTGTGGAGTCTCCTTCACTGGAGACATTTAAAACCTGCCTGGATATCCTCCTGTGCCACTTGGTCTAGGTGATCCTGCTGTGGCAGGAGGATTGGATCAGGTGATCTTTTGAGGTCCCTTCCAATCCTTCATGTTCTGTGATCTCCTGGTAACACAAAGGCACATCAGAGGGGGAAAAAAGGGAAGCATCAGGAGGTTTTGGTCAACAGTACAAGAATATCAAAGAGAAATCAGTGTACGCAGGTCACCACACTGCCACACACCACCCCCATGGTTTGTGACAGTCCATCCAAGGACACCATCCATGCTGCCATCACAGACAAGTACATTGCTCCAGTTTTCTATATATGCACTGAGTTACCAGACACAAAGTACTAAATAGTCCTTCCATTTATTTTTCATTACCTCCCTGAAAAATGGGGGAAAAATAATAAACTGCTGCAATTCCTTTTGAAATACATTTCTGAAAGTCTGTATATTGATTTAACCTCTTTCATGCCACATTTCTTTCAATTCCCACAAATATGCCACAGTAAACCATCCCCATTAGCTTCAAATAGAGCCAGGATATACCCTGCAACGATTCTTCTCATGAGAAGTATCTGGCCCCACAGACACCACATAATCGTCTGTCAGCTTTAGCCCTACATCTAAGAAACCACTATTTCAGCTTTCTTTAAAATCAAAATCATCTCCAAAAAAAAGAAAAAGAAGAAAGTTCAAAGCCATCACAGCTTTCTTACACAAATACCTGCGCAAGACCTAACTACATAAACACGCTGCCTCGCATTCAAACAGCGACGTATGGAATCTCCTGAGCCGCACGGATAATTCATACTGAAAGCATCCGTGAAAAGCATTCCAGGTTACGGAGAACTCATTTCACTGCTTCCTATGTTTTTTTCCTCCGTCTGATAAAAAGGTTTGACCATTTTTATGGGACACAGGAGGTTGCCATTCTGGTCCACTACAGGGAGTGACAGAAGTGCCGGAGCTAATCAGTCAGCACTGAAAGCCGTTGTTATTCCCAGCAGTGCTCCGTCAACAAGCCGGTGGGGCCACGCGCCCGCACCTGGGCCTTCTTCATCAGCTGCTGTTGTCAGCTTTAATGCGTTCTGCAGGTACCAAAGCAAAGCACTTATACTTTCCATTTTCCCTTTAATAAACCTTCTGCGCACCTTCTCCCACTTTAAATTATGTTGGTTCTTGTCTGTTTGTATGAGTCGCTCTGCCAGAAACACTTCCCTCGCAAACCGCTGAGGCTGGCCAAGGTGCAGCTCACAGCTGCACAGCCCTTCTGGGATGTTTACCTTTCTGTTAGATAGCACACGACCACAATTACTTTAAGATAGAACTCCACAGAGATTTAAAGTTGCATTTTACTGACAGAAACCGAGCTTAATATGCAACCAGTGGATGACCTCTTAAATCAGAGCAGCCCATTTAATTTGTGTTTGTGCTGATCTGTACCTGTTTTAGCAAGAGGAGGTAGATCAAACATCACCAACTCAAGAGCTTCAACAAGCAGTGCTCTTCAAGACCTTTAAAACAGTGTTTTGACAACAGCTTCTTAAATCACAGTTTCACAGAATTATTGAGGCTGGAAAAGACATCTAAGACCATCAAGTCCAGCCCATGACCTAATATTACCACATCAGCTAGACACTGATTAAAGCTCCACGTGAGGATGAGAGGGCACAAACTACCTTCACCTTCTACACTTCCCAGTCCCAACTACAGCTCTTCCAGAAATCCATCTGCAGGTGGGCTCCTCAGCTTCTGCCCACTCAAGAAGGGAGCACAGAAAGCCTCACACCCACCAGCCATCCCTTCCATAACACTATTTTCATGAGTTGATTCAAATTGGAGCCACCATGGCTGCACAGACCAGGCTCATCCTTCTGTGGGAAAGGACAGCACGAATAAGCCCATTTCATGTTTTAAGCACAATCACAGGGATGGATTAATCTTTCCTTTCCTCCGCACTCACACTTTTCAGTTAGACCACTGGTGTCAAGGAGACCAGGATCAGTCTCTGGGATGTTACAGCTGGACAAAAGAAGATAATGAAAATGACCGAAAAAACTCGGGTTGGCCTCTGAATAAGGAGAGCAAAGAGCTCTCCGAGGTTCTGATCTCACAGACCTGTACAGTTAGCAAAAAGCACTTGAGAAGAGAAAGATACCAAAAGTTGGGATTTTTTTCACCTGTCCATAATTCCTGGGTCTCTAATTAACTTCTCTTTCCAATGGACAACCACAATGTTTTTATGGGGCCTTTCAAGAACAGCACCACACTGTGTATTTAATAGTGTTTGTTCTAATGAGTTCTCCCACAAGTGTGTCCATAGAAGGGATTTGCCTTTAGCTCAGCCACTCACTACCTGCATTATCGCCACCAGCTAAGCCTCATATCCCACGTTAGGTTCTGCCACAAACAATGAACAAACCAAAATTAACAAACGAAGTTAAAATTGTCTGCAGATATAACTGGTTAATTCACATTGTCTTCCAATGTCTGGAATTGCATTCTCAGTTTTATGAAGACATTTTAGGGCTGGAAAAGAGAAACCGAGTCGTTTCTCCAAAGCCACAAGGCTAACAGACTTTGACCCAGTCTATTCCTTCTTCTCTCATCTCATTATTCAGTGGACAGAGCTGTTGATGTCCAAGTTTAAAGACTAAACACATTTACAGTATTAGCAATGCTGTTCAAGACATTTCACAGACAGCTGGAAAGATGCACTTTCAAACTCACCAATTATCTTTGCTGAACATAATGCTACCCAAAACAATTGTGTATGTTCGGTGCAGTCTTCCACAGGATTTTCTCTCTGTAATTACATTAGAAGGCTGTTGGCTGGAGCTGATGATACAGCTTTGTCAAAACAGAGCCAGCGCTATCAATGGTAGAGCACAAAATGCAGGATGACCTTTCTGCTGTGGGTGTAGCAACAGAGCGAAGGAAAACAAAACTAAAAAAGGAATCCATTATTACTACTATCATACAACCAGGTAGGAAACGTGCACAGGAAAGTTAGCTGTGATTTCTCAAACACTGGTCCAGCCGCACAGGTAACACCTTCAGCATTCTACATCTCCTGAGTTGAGCCAAACACACCCCTTGCTTTGCAGACTGCAAGGTTGATGACTCAGCAAATTCATCACTAGGGAAGAACTCTGCTACTCAGTGCTTGCATTCATGTTGCTTCTATGCTGTGCTCTGAGCAAATTTAATTTCATCAGTCAGGCCCAAACCACATGCTGGCTTACACTTGAGATACCTTAAAGAGTCGCTGTGAACAGAAAAAGAGAAAAATCTATGTCTTTACCAAGTAAAATCCATTTCTTCCAATTTCAGATAGGGGTTTCCAGTCTCATAGGAGTAATGGGACACAACCACTGACATTATAATTCAATAAAAGGAAGAGAAATCATATCTGTCAGTCCATCTTTAGATCACAGGGCCTCTTCCTTGTTCCTCCTAGCTGACCTCTGCAACAAAGCTGTCAGCTTCGAAGAGCTTAATATCTTGCTAAGATAACCCCGTTAAATTTCTTCCCTGGCTCACTGACTTTCTGTCAACTAGGAGAAAACCTGGCCAAAACTTGGGATCACTGGGAATTCTTTCAGCTCACTCAGCAGCATGCCAATGCTGCGTCCATCTGCCCAGGGTAAACTCCTACAGAGCCTGATCTGGGAAACTCTCAGGAGGTCCAAGAACTTCCCTAATGCCTCTTAGTACCAACAGTGCTTAAAAACTAGGAGATATTTGTGGGCAGAGTCAGCTTAATTGCATTTGGTCTTTAGAACACCTAAGTAATTAATACAGTCTTACACATGCTAGAAGACTTAATCTACAGAGCCCGTGGGTCTCTGAGGTTTTCCTTGGATTCTTCAGGAATGTTTTCTGTTAATTTATGGCAGTAGTGATTCAAAACATATTTCAGACCTTCTGGGTTTACTCTGTCCTGTAATTCCCTCCAGCTACAGTATGTGGAAGCAAAGTAGTCACATCTGTACATCAGCCTGACCTAGAAACTAGGTGCTGAAATGCTGCCATTGAAAGAGTCCGTTTGCTCAAACACCAACTGCGGCAAAGCCTGAGCACACAGGCAAAAAGCGTTTTGTCCACTTGAGACCCTCCATCCTGCCCTTTGTAAGAAGAATTTGACAGCATCGATGTCTTCCAGTCCCTGATGTTCAAACTCAAAGCTCAGGAGTCCCAAGTCCCACTTCTAACAAACCTACCTCCTCCCTCCATTACAAGGTGAGTGATGCAGCACCTCTCATCGTGCACGTTTTAAAAATAAAAAGCAGTTATACAAGGGTGGTGGTAACCACTGGAGGGTACTGGTCTGCACAGAAAAGCAGTGTTTGCATCTGGCACAGCTATCCAATATCATGCCACGCAGTCAACAAACATTTCAGCGCTGGTTTGTTTTGCCTTCTAATGGTGTTGTAAAAGTACATTATCTGCAGAATTGGCTTTTCACCACAACAGGACACAGCTTTGCTAACCTTTAACTTCTAAGAAGGAGCTAACAGATACAATTAGGAATTCAGGAGACTACTGAAGACTACCCCAGAGGTGCCAGACAGGAAAGCTAAGGATGGAGGATTTGAGAATGGAGGATACGGGACAGCAAAAACTTCAAAGGACAGAAGGATAAAAGACCACTAACACCAGTGGAGGATCCTAAGAGACCATATATAGAAGTTATACCATATATGTTAATTATTTCAGGAACCTAATGATTATGTATGAACCTAAGGCAGTGCTAACTAGACACAAGAGCTAAAAAAAGAACCCTTGTTGTGCCTCTGACGTTGTCAAGCACCCAGTGCTGAGCTTTTGTTTTATTGATTTTGTCCTTATAATAAAGTTAATGCCATTTCTGAAGAAAAAAAGAATGTCATTCTCATATTGTTATAATACGCAGGTATTATGTTATGAATGAATTAATCTAAGGCTAAAAGCTACTAATAATTCTAAATATTGTGAAAGAAACCAAGATTTTGGGTTAATTAACATATGGGCAGTCGATTTAGCCACCATCCAGGCTGATGCTTTTGCTTTCATTTTTCCTGACCTCACCAGACCTTTTAAGTAAGTCACTGCCAAAGTCATTCACAGCCTTAGGACTAGAATCTGTCTTTCATTAGCTGAAGCTCATTTAACCAAATTTTCCACAATCACTTTTGTGTCAAATACAGCTTCTAACTTCCCTCTGTGCCCACCCTCCCCCAGCAGAGCATTTCCAATCACCGTTTACATGGTTGCAATTTCAAACATTGAGCGGGTGATGAAGAACCAGGGGTGAAAAAACTCCAGGGAAGAGACTGATGAGCAAGTCAAACGACATTATTTATTAAACCATATTAAGTGAATGCATATAATCTGCAAGTTCAGTCGTACGAGCTGACATCTGCCCTTTGCTATGTTAACCGTAAGGTACGAAACCCGTAACAGCCACCCTAATATTGACACTTGGCAATTAGTATGTTTATAAAAAAAACCAACCTTTAATGGGCAAATCCTATCAGTTTTACTGTAGGAGTTGAAGCATTCCAATTTAAATTGCCTCCATTGTTGGTGCAATGGACTTACTGCCTGTCTTTGTGCACGGAAAACATGGAGAAGGATTTTGGCGAGGAAGCCAGCAGGAACTGCAGAGCATGGGCTTCATACCTTAGAACACCCAATGTACTCTTGACAAGGTGTAGGGAAATGCCAAACATTTTATGGATCTAAGGACATCCGAGTAACATGTTTGCCAGCCTCTGACATTACACTTCACACACAGTGATAGAGAGATTATTACAGCTCTATCAAAGACCATGGCATCATAATCTTCAGCAAAGGAGTGGGATGAAGCAGAGACAACAATGATTAATGTCTGAACAGTGTCCACTCAACCATTGAGGCAGTAATAAAGGTATTAATTCGGCTGCAAACATTAAAATATGTACAGTAAGATGGATTTTTGAACAGTGCAGCATGGCATGACCTTAATACAGTACACTAAAATCATTCATTACAATGAATAAATAGCTTAATGAGATTTCAAACATCTAGCACTGTGTAAGCAGCTGATGAAGTGAAGCCTGGTATCAGCCCCACTGAACATAAATTATGCAAAAGTAATACTTTTCATGTCATCCAGTCACTGGCATTGTTGCTTTTGTAAAATATTCAAGTGTACAACTTGCTAGGCCAGTATCAACTTAGTCTGTACAAGAGTTTACATCAACTTCACCTACCGCAGCCTGATCTGCAAAGTAAACTGCATAAGAAACGTGCGTACGGCATCACTGCCTTCCGCTGATTTATTTTCATGAGGAAGAGAAATACATCTTACCAGGGGTTTAATGTTTTATTTTGGGTTTGTTTGTTTCATTATTGGTGATGTATTACTTCCAAAAATTTGGTTGCCAAGTCCAACATGGGAGAGGAGTGTGTGTGTCTGTGTTTGTGTGTGTGCAATATACCCCTGCAGCTTAACTTGGTGTAAGATGAACTGCTGGAGCACTTTTTCCCCCCTATTAATTTAAACAACTTATTAACAAATCAAGCCATTTTATTTAAATTACGTGCCTAACCATGTAATTAGTTAGGCAAAAGCACTTAAAGCACATTTTTCTTCCCATTTTTGACTGCAATGTTGGAGCTGTTATATGCTAAAGCAGAAAGAAAAGCAATTACTCTAGCAATGATTTCTTTCAAAAGGCTGGTACCCAAGTTCTGTGCAGCACTGACAAGGCTGTGGATCTTGTTTAATGATCACTTGTTCCTTTACTGTGTACAGGCAGAACTCTGAATTTTGGATTAATTTCAATAAACATAAAAGTCCCCCCCAACTTGTTATTTAAATTTGGAAGTGCAGGATTGCTTGTGCATGGCTGCCTGTCAATTAATCCAATATCACCCTGTGGGTTTTCCTATTTGTAGCTGGAAAACAGAGCTTTTCTGAGTCTCTGCAGAAACAGCAGCCATTTAACTACAGGTGGTACCTGCAGTGGCAACACACACATTTATCCAGTGTTTATACATAAAGCCCCTATTTCCTCCAGAGAGAGCAAAAAGCATTTTTGAGGTTATTTTGCTGTCTCTAGTATCAAACTGAACTTTTATAAATGACAGGAGTTAGAAAAGCAGCAATAGGTGAAATAACTCTCTCAAATGCATCAGCGTTAATTCCTGGAAACAGGGCAAAACACATTGGAGTATATTAAAAGAGGATTTCAGGATTACTCTGCAGTTTTATCAAGGATGCAGTATTTTACTCTGTCATATCCATGCTCCCATGCTTGTTCTCCCAAAAGCGCTCAATTCATTCTTCCAGCTTGGAAAACATGTTTGAGAGACTGCTGGAGAGACTGGTCCCTACCCTGGAACTGCTGCTGCCAGCCTACTACTCAAACACCAAGTTTATTACTGCATTTGGCATTCCTAGGGAGGTCACTGCACTCTGAGGGCTTTGGGCCATGTCTGCTAGCAGCACCAACAGAAATCCAGCCTTTTGCTCTCCAGTTTCCACTCCATAATGCCCCACAAGCACCATGTGGAGTCTCCTTCTCTGGAGACATTTAAAACCTGCCTGGATATGTTTCCTGTGTGACTTGGTCTAGGTGATCCTGCTGTGGTGGGGGGGATTAGACGAGATGTTATTTTGAGGTCCCTTCTAATCCCTAATGTTCTGTGATTCTGTGATCTCTATCTTCAGAATGTCAGTGCAGCATGACTGGAGCAGTCAACATTGGAGATTGGACCTGTCTGAGTGGCCCAGTCCAAGGTGAAGCCACATTCCACCATCCTAGCCCCAGTGTTTTGCAGTGAGATTGCCTGCTAAGCTATTGGCAATAGCACTCTCAAATTCCTGATCCCTTCTGCTTGCTTTCCACAAGTGGCAGAAGCAGAGGGACCGTGACCCAGAACAGTGCCTAGCCAGGAGCCACGTGGGAGATGGTGACAGTGGGATCAGCCAGCAGTCACACATCCAGGCTGCGTGAAATCAAATGGAAAAGCTGATGGATTACTCTGAACATTAGCTCCCAAAACTCCTACGCATTCAGTTTGGATGAAAAAAGAATACAGATTAACTGAGTGACTCTTCCCTACGGTGTCCTGGAAAAGTTGGTATTGTGCCATGTTCAAAAGAGTCTCCATAGGGCACCTATTGATCAGCTACAAAGTGCTCTGAAACAAGCCATCAATGTGCCTTTCCAGTTGCCTGTGCTACTTCTCCCAACTATCCTTGACTTGTAAGGTATTCATAGACAATTGTTTACATCTCTTTTTAAACTATTTCCTAATAAAGGATTTGGGCAAACACTTCAATCAGTAGTTATTTCTCCAGGGACTCAGAGTTTCGCTGGATGCTATTACAGCAACCAGTCACAGTGTGACAGTGGTCTTGGTACAAACCATTGTGTGAACTGGAGGTGTTTGTACTAGAGAGGATGCTGTAGGGTAGCACTTGAACTCTGAGGACACTAGAATATCCAGAAAGGAGCCAACATGCCTCTTTCAAGGAAACAGAACAGAGAGGTCAAATATCCCAGTATGCCACATTCATTTTGGGAGGCAAGGACAGGAAGTGAATCCAGACTTGGGTGCTCCCAGGAATCCTGTTAAAGTGCTGTTTCCAAACTTAATGGAAAACACAACAGTGCAAACAGGTGGACCCAACAGCCACTGACCAACAGCAGGTGTGGGTGGGGATTACTTCTAAAAGCCCACACAGCAGTACGTGTTGGGTGCTCCAATAAGCCAAATACAATTTCATGTACAAATCCACAGGAAGGGAAAAACCACCTTAGAAAATGTGGCTCAGCACTAGAAAGTTAACTGCAAAAAGTAATTTTGGACCACATAAAACCACAGAGTTCAACTCTGCTGCAAGAAAAATAGGTGCTTACCTTCCTTCAGAGGCTGAACTTACAGAGGAAGACTCATCTCAAAAACCACAATGGCATTAACATCACCTAATTATTCATCAAATGCAAGAGTGAAGCTTGCTGACCCAGTCAAACATCATCCTTTCTTCCCTGAGACTGGCTGTGTCCGTATCTCTGCAACACACGGCAGAACACAAAGGTGCTGCAGCAGCTGTCACAACGGGGGCCCTGGACTCATGTTTGCAGAACACATCCCAACCTGATTACACGCTCCAGCAGCTATCACTTCTCAAAATTCAATAGAAATTAATTTCTCAACAACGAGGGCAATTAAAAGGTCTGACACTCTAAGGTAAGAATACCTACTGACACACCAGTGTGCCTTTCTGCAGCAGTGCCAGAGCTGTAAACAAGTAAACCTGAAACCCAGTGATACTCATTTCCAAGCTCTGGTCATGGGACTGTTAATAAATATTAGTCTGCTACAGCATTAACTCCAGCACAGCTCATTGTACATTAAGTTACTCGTACACTGCCTGAATGTCCTCTTAATTAACGGACTTTATGTGTAGTGAAAAAGAAAGATTCCATTGTATTTGTGGTAAAACAACCTTGTTAAAGGGTTCCAGACAATCAATGCAATCTGCAGTTCTGGAGCTTACTTGCAGTCTGGTTTCCAGTCACTCAATAGTAGCTGCTTCAAACGGCAACCATGCTTGAAATCTGAGCAAAAACATAATAATGGTCATCAAAAAGTATGCTGATGACTCTGAACTGACTGCACGACCAGTGGAGCAGCAATTTTCTGACAGCAGCCAGATAAATAAGGGTTGTTAGAAATACAACAGGAGTGCCACAATTATCCACATCAGCTTCCTACTCGTCATGTAAAGTAGCCAGAAAAGCTACACATGGTTTTGCCCACTGTGCCCAAAATCCCACCACGCTTCTTCCTATGCGATGCCACCATACACTGCATGGCAATCCCACCATACTCAGGAGATGGGAGGATTTAGGGAGGATTTATTGCACTGCTAGGACAGAACTAGAGAAAGCTAAAAGCAAAGAAAGGAGAAAAAAAATAAAATTGGCCATACCCAGGAAGGCAATCCCGAGGAACAGCCATGGAACAGCCATGACTTTTTATGCAGGGAGAAGTTATGAGAAGGAAAAAGCAGTGTCTCCCTGGGAGAGGGGAATATCCATCTTTGCAGTCCCTCAAAACCCTGGACACAAACAAATGCCTGCAACTCCCCCTTCCAACACAGACAGCACAAAAAGCTCTCCCTCCAGCTAGCTCCGATTAAACAGTTACCTTTTCAGACTTAAGCAGCCAAATTAATACAGGGGGCAAAATAGAAGAAAGAGCAATTCTGTTGGGAGTGGGTTGGTTTTGCCAGTGTCTGGCACAGCTCCTGCCCAACTGCCAGGAGGGGCTCCCTGTGAAATACTTCTTGTAAAAAAAAGAGCCAAAACAGTCCCAAACCCCCCACTTTGGCCAATACCAGCTCCTACAGAGCAGGTTTGTTTGTTTTGATGACACAAAAGAAAAAAAGATGCCATAAATCAAACATTTAAGTCAAAGCCTTAACAGCCGTGCCTGTGCTGTTGTAACTATTCTAGCTAAAACAGATTCCTGTAGGTCTATGTGTGAGCACACAAGATGATGCCCACACAGTCAGTATCTTCCCCCTCCCTTGAAGAACACCCCAAAAACTTGTAAGCTTTCCACAGCGAACACTTTAGTTGACTTCTCAGTAGCTGCTCCAGACACCTGAAGAAAACTCCCACTGTAACAGGACAAAAATAAACCAAGTATGACAAAGTGCCTCTCCTTACCCCAACAGCTGGCTTTAACTAATTTTCAGTTACCGAACAAGCTAGTGCAGGTGTGGAAGGTTTGTGGGAAACTCGGTGCCATGCAGATAAATGAAAATACCAGCTTCCTGCCGCTAACAATTTCGCAGAATAGCGTCTGCGCCGGCTGCCACCACGGCCGTCAAAACAGACACCGCAGGGTGTCATCAGCATTCAGGTGGAGTACACGCAGTGGCTTTTCCCTTCCATAATCATTTTATTAGGCAGTTTTCAAGATGCCTAAGCTGTCGCTTCAACGCCCCACACACTGTACCGGCTTTGGCCACGCGCTCTAGCATTCAAGCTAAGGAAACTGAACGTCAGTTATTATTTGAGGGGAAAACAGCCATATTCAGGTTTTTCTTCAGCAACAGAATAGGCAAATTGTGTTGCCTTGGCTGAGGTTGGGCAGGTTACTGGTGTGGTTTGTCACATTTGACCTGCAATCTCGATGCTACCACAGCTCAATTCTTTTATCTTTTAGTGACGTTAAACCACAAGCCAATAATGATCTTACAGCACAGGAAGATACTCCAGTGGTCAGAAGTGAGAAACTCTCAGAGCCAAGAATTACTCTAGCAAGCTTCCTGAAGTCTGGGGCTTAAAATTCACGAGCATTTTCATAAACTGTTCAAGTCACACAAGGAATCAGACCTCTGGCATTTCACCTTCTTGTTGCAAAGCGTCATCAATTCTGAATGTATGAGGACTTGAACTGCAGTCTAACTGGGAAAAACCATTAGTCACCCAGTGCAAAACCAACACCAGCAATTTCAGTGTCTAATTTGGAAAACAATACAATGGCCACAGAACTGCTTGGGACAGAATTTCATTTTCACATGCAGACATGAAAGGCTGGTTTCAGCCTCCCTGAAACTAGGCTAAACAGGCAAATGCAGATTCTACTTGCCAAAATGGGTACAGTTTTGTACTCTTTAGGCAATCTTTTCTCAGAAGCCAGCTTTAAATTTACACACTCTTTAATTTGGTTAAGTTCAAAATTAAAGAAGATTTTTCCTCTCACTAGTACCAACATGCACTTCAAAATGTCTAATCAGGATAAGTTCTGCATCAGGGACAGATGCTAGCTCCACATGCCAACTGGCCTCTGTTCACTAGCCAAGATCTGCTAAGTCCTCTTCCCCCCATCACTATCAGAAATGTACCCCCTGACACACGTGATCCCTTATTCACTAGGTCTAACTCTGTAAACACACACTTAGGAAATAATTAGGCTTGCAAGTTCCTTATGCTCAAACTTATGGCTTTTTTCAGTTTGAATGAAACAACAATTTTCAACATTCCTCTTGGGCCTCAGCCCAAGAATGCTGGAGATCTCAGTAAACTGGACTCTCTCCTAATAAATTTTTGGAGGACTGGAAAATATTGAAGGCTGATGGGAATGACAGAGTACTCTGACTAATGAGCTGATTGCCAGCTGACAGCAATCAATATCCCATTAGAGATAAATTTCTTTACAGTTTATACACTCTGACACCTCTGCCTGCAAAACACATCCCACACCTGCTTTTACTCTTCATTTCATTCATTTTTTTTAATTTAATTTTGTTACTGAAATTCAGTGACAACTAATGAAGTGCTAACGTCACAATGAAGGACTGGGCATGATTAAGAGTTTATCTCAACTTTACCTCACAGGAAAAGATCTCTTTAGGTGATCAAGCTGAGTGAAAACCTCAGAGACACAGCTTAGATGCTGTGAAGCGGTGCACTGCCGTTACGGGGTTAGAGGGCAGCGCTGGCTGAAGATTCAGCAGAGATAAAAATCCCAGCATTGCTGTTATAAGACCAAACACCCAACTCTATCACTTCCAGGTTTTGGAGAACTTATATATGAAGTCTCCAAATATTGTTTTGACAAGAGTTAAAATGAAAACATTTTCTTAAGTAAAGGAAGCATTTGCATTTCTGTTGAAGTACTTGTCCATGCAGTCAGAGAACGAGGCACACAGGAGGACTGGGCAAATGGCAATTCCTGCACAATCCCCTTAGCAGCCTCACCACTAATGGAACATTACCAGCTCCCACTACGAGCTTAGACAAGAGTTTCCCATACTTGAAGCAGCTATGAGCTATCATCTGCTACCGAGATGCAGGTAGGGGGGAACCTTCTCCCTCTTTCCAACTTCCTGAAGGGAGACTAGTCAGGTGAGGGTTGGGCTCTTCTCCTGGGCAACTAGCAACAGGACGAGAGGGCAGGGCCTGAAGCTGTACCAGGGGAGGATTAGATTGGATGTTAGGAAGCCCTACCTCATGGAAAGGGTGATCAGACACTGGAATGCACTGCCCAGGGCAGTGGTGGAGTCTCCATCCCTGGAGGTGTTGAAGGACAGCCTGGCTGTGGCCCAATGTGGTGATGTTAGGTCCTATGCTGGATGAGCTCAGAGGGCTTTCCCAGCCTCAATTCTGTGATTCTGTGATAAGATACATTATAGATTCCTCCCTTTGGTAGTAGTTTCCTCAGATGTTCACCTAGAATCCTTGCACAGACTTAACGATCTTTGACACTTCTACTTCTTGCCACTTCCCCACCTGCAGTGGAGCTGACCAGATGGTTGGGGAAAAAAAAACCCCATTGGGAAGTCAAGAAGGGAGAGCAACAAGAGACACTTGAGCACTGGTTCCTTAAAACAGGCTGACAAGCTCTTGAAGCAATGATGCCTACTCAGAACTGCCACAACACTAAGAAAATACAACTTATTTTACCGAGTATTTCCAGACTACACAACAATGAGCTTTAATGTAATTTCCTTTTGTGTTCAGCATTTACAGACCCAATGGGTGCATGAATTTAACACAAGTCCCCTCCCCCAAGACATACCTTTATAGCCAAGTTACTTGAGCCTAGGCAGCATGGCAGGAGGAGAGCTGAATCCATTTGACCTTTTGTTTTTAATTAAACTTCCCCTATTTCTCCCACTCTTTCTTCTCAATGGAATATAGACAAATCCATTTTTCTCCCCTTGTTTTCTTCTTTCCTAAGTCTGAATAGATGTCTCATAAAAAACATACAAGCTGTTTTGGTTCTTGGGGCAGCAGCAAGTTGTTTACTTTGCATTTCTAATGGAAAAAAAGAATTAATCATAAAAACAACTTGAAGAATAGCTGTGCCCACTTCATTTGCAAGCACAAATGCTTCAACTGCACACACAGCCCAGCCATACGTACCCGGACGTTTTTCCACAAACTCAATTAAATGCTCCAGTGCTTTTCAATATTTTTGTGCTTGTCGATATAACGAGATGCACACACACAGAACCCTCTGCCTTTCCATCAGCCTTTTTATCTGGTCCCATTACTCTAGCACCAGGGCTGTGTTTTTGCAACACAACAACGCAGCGCCACACCAACAGCCACCACGAGCCCCACCGTGCGTTTCCATATTCTAAAAGTATTAAGGTTGGGGTAAGATTGGAATCTTGTATCTCTCTCTGGGGGCTTTTCAACGTCAAGGTTTTTTTTTCAAGAGGCTAATAATGTGTAAATTAGGAAATCTTAAATGCAAAATTTAGTTTAAAGTAACTAAGCAATATGCCAGTATTTCCCCATCCTTAAACAACTTCCAAGTGAAATCTGGCTTCACATCTGACATTTCCCCTTCTACCATTTTTGTTTAAATAAATAATAATGAAAGATCTCCTAAGAGAATTTTTTTTTTACTTCCTTTTTGTTTTTATTTAAATAAATTTCTGAATTATTAAGTAAAATTCCTGCTATGGGTCCCATGTTCTGCTTCATTCAAATAAAGCTACTGACACATTGCTCAAAAAGCTCCTTTTTCAGAAATGGGAAAGCTAAAATGGAAAGGAACTGGGTCTGTACTATGAGATTATTAAGGAAACATTTGTCTTTAAACCACCTTAATTCCCAGTTCACTGCTGTACTGTAACACTAGGCTCATTGCTTTCTCTCTGCCTACAGCGCAATAGGTTGTGTGAGTACCAAGGGGACTAAAGTAAATTCTTTGTTATGTCTACACAAAGTAGTAAATGAAGCATGCAGCTCAAACCTCTCCTGCAGCGGCCAGATCCTTAGTGCTTTTCCTTTTGGAGTGGGAGATTTAATGCTATTTTCTTTCCCATATGCTTCATCTTTCAGCTTTAGCATAAAAAGGAGAAGAAAAAAAAAATCTAAAGGCTTCATTTTGCACTAAACTGCTCCCTTCAGATTCCGAGGCATGTCTTGATGAAAGCCTGGTTGTGATGGAGCAAAATCAAACGAGGAAGAAATTTCACCCCGTGAGATGATACTTAAAAGAAGGGGGGAAGAAAAGGCCTTGGAAAAAAAGAGTTCTTTCTTGAGTAATTAGCCATAATCTTAGATAAGACAACAGATCAAACAAGTCCTCCTAGAAGAGTTGCTGTGGGGAAGAAGGAGGTTTTCTGCAAGGGTTTACAAATAACACTACAAAAATTAAAAAGCAGAAACACTGGCAAACTTTTCCATCGAAATGAAAACAAATCACACCATTTCAGGATGCAGAATGGGTCTGGGAGACGTCCAGAGGTGGCAGGGAAGCTTCCTCCTCAAACACAAAGCATGAGATTGTAATTCTCCAGAGATTTCTAGGTACTTGCGGGGTGGCGAGGCTTGTCCAAGCCAGACCTCAGGAGCTGATGTGGTGGGGGGACACAGCCAGGGACCCCGGAACAGGCCCCAGCGTGCTGCTACTCCTCAGCTTTGGGTTCTGGATTTCTTGGTTTCTGCATATTTCTTTGTCCTCTTCCTCAAAGACCCACATCACCATGTCAAAACAAGCAAGACATCTAATCATAAATAATTAGGAATTCTGTGTTTTCCCCACTGCTGCAGTGCTGCAGGGACAATAATTTGGAGAAACCTGCAATCCCCACTGGCTTAAGACCTGAATCTGCCTTACAAGTCCGATTCCCAACAATGTCACCTACGAATTACAAGAGTGGTTGGTGGGCTCCCACGATGCCCTGTGTCTATCACCTCTAAATAAAGTCTGGAAAAGTAGGTGGACAAGTTGGTTTTCTAAACTTGTTAGCTTGAATAAAAGCCTTAGGAAAAAAAACACATCAGGAACTTGCCATCCTTGATTTAGCCACAATCCTCCTTGGACACATCCATACTACTTCTGAGTAGCTTTCCCAATCCCAAAATAGTCATGCTTGATTCATGAGCTAACACTTCCCAACTTGCCAGATGCTTTACCTCAGATGACAAATTTTGTTTTATACATGCGATGAAGACTCCAATCAAAACCCAACTATAAATATTTTAATGAGACACTTTTTGTCACATTGTGAAAACCTAATTAAAGGGCTCGTTACGTGTGAGAGTAAGCACTGTCTAAATAAAGCTGGTGTCGCCTTGCCCTGTGCTCATTATAGACCCAAGCCTGAGAATTCCCCCACTACTCCCAGCCCACACATAGATCCCTGTTGTCTTGCAAAGCCTCGCCTGAGATTTCCCCAATAGGCCTATAACAACTATCCACTGGCAGTCACAGAATCATTAAGGTTGGAAGAGACCTCCAAGATAATTAAGTCCAACCATCAACCCAACCGCACTCTGTCCACTAAACCCTGTTTCCTAATACTACATCTACTCAATATTTTTTTTTAACACCTCCAGGGACAGCAACTCCAACTCCTCCCTGGGCAGCCTGTTCTAACCCTGATCACTCTGCCAGTGAAGAAATTTTTCCTGATGTCCAATCTAAACCTTCCATGGCACAACTTAAGTCCATTTCCTCATCCTAAAGCAAAAGCTATAGCAATAAATTTGCTTAAGCCACTGGATTTTTAAGGCACTGGATTTGGGGCAGCACATTCCCCTGTCTCCTGCTTAGTGCCAAAGCAAACACAGGCTCCACATGTAGCCCAAAGGGTGCCAATGCTGTGATGAACCCAGCAAAACCAGCTCAGTGCTGCCATTACCTCCCCAAGACCAAACTATCTGCACTTCTGAGCCAGATTAACTGCAGATCATCCTAACTCTTTGCATTTTGCACTGTAATTTTGTGTTACTCCCAGACATTAAAAAAACCCCAAGGAAACAAATGCAAGCTCACTGAGATGGCAGTCTGTTTCTTCTTAAAACAAATGCTTCTAAAAAGGTCCTTTCCAAGTCATGAAAGCAAAACCTAAACCAAACCTACAGCTGAAATTTGTTTGTTGCTTTTTTTCATAATAGACTTCTAAATCATAAAACAGAATCACAGAATCATTAGGGATTGGAAGGGACCCCGAAAGATCATCCAGTCCAACCCCCCTGCCACAGCAGGATCACTTCACTGGAGAAGTTACACAATCAGAATCACTCTGGGTTGGAAGGGACCACTTGA